>CAUYSK010068718.1:0-14059 GCA_963575035.1 Avahi laniger | reverse complement strand
AAAAAAAAAAAAAGACATGCTATAAAAAAGACACCTGCACTCGAATGTTTATAGCAGCACAATTCACAATTGCAAAGATGTAGAAAAACCCAAGTGTCTGTCAACACAGTGGATTACTAAAATGTGGTATATGTATACCATGGAGTATTACTCAACCATAAAAAATGATGAACTAATACCTCTTGTATTAACCTGAACGGAACTGAAGACAATACTTCTAAGTGAAGTATCACAAGAATGGAAAAACAAATACCACATGTATTCACCATTAAATTTGAACTAATCGATCAACACCTATGTGTACGTATATTAATAGAAATAACATCGGAAATCAAGCAGGTGGAAGTGGGGAGGCAGGGATGGGTCAATTCACACCTAATGAGTACACTGCACACTATCTGGGGGATGGGCACACTTATAACATTGACTCAAACTGTACAAAGCAATATATGTAATCAAAATGTTTGTACCCCCATAATATTCTGAAATTTTAAAAAAATTCATTAAAACAAAGAAAGAAATCATTTTCCTGGCTATGAGCCTACATTAGCAATTTTATACTTCAACATTGCCTTTCTATCCCAGCATATAGGTTTTAAACGATATTGGTAATACTCACAAACAATAAATTCACTCCTATATATTACCTAAAAAAAATGTAAAATTTTTCAACAAAGTACTATCAAACTGAATCTAACAACATATCAAAATGATAATATACCATGACTAAGTAGCATTTATCCCAAGAATTCAAACTTGCTTTAACATCTGAAAATCAATTAATGTAAAATGCCACATCAATATAATAAAGAGGAAAAAAGTATTCTCATCTCAATAGTGCAGAAAAAGCATTTGGCAAAATCCAACACCCTTTCAGGATGAAAACACTCAGCAAAACTTCCTCAATCTGATAAAGAACATCTACAAAAAGCCCATAGCTAACATCCTACTTAATAGTGAAAGACAGAATGCTTTCCCTCTAAAAACAGGAACAACACAAAGATGTCTACTTTTGCACTTCTATTTGGCATTGTACAGGAGGTTCTAGCCAGGGCAATAAGGGAAGAGAAAAAAAAAAGGCACCCAGAATGAAAAAGAAAGGTTAAAACTATCTCTATTTGCAGACTACATGATTTCCTATATATAAAACCACAAGGATCCCACAAAAATTATTAGAACTAATAAATGATTCAGCAAAGTTTCAGATACAAAATCAATTGTACTTACACACTAGCAATGAACAATCTGAAAATGAAATTAATAAAATAATTCTATTTACAATAGTATGAAAAGCATAAAACATTCAGAAACAACTTTAACAGCAGTAAAAACTTATACTCTGAAAACTACAAACCATTGTTGAAAGAAATTAAAGACTTAAGTAAATGGAAAGACATCCATGTTTATGAATCAGAAGACTTATGGTATTATGGCAATACTCCCCAAATTGATCTATAGATTCAGTGTAATCCCTATCAAAATCCCAGCTAATTTTCTTGAGAGAACTCACAAGCTCATCCTAAAATTAATATGAAAACACAAGGGATCAAGAATAACTAGCACAATCTTGAAAAAGAACAAAGTTGGAGGGCTCACATTAACTGATTTCAAAATTATGATAAAACTACAGTAATCAAAATAGTGCAGTAAAAATAGACATATAGATCAATGAAATAGAAGAGTTCTGAAATAAACTCTTAAATGTATAGTTGGTTGATTTGCAACAAGGCAGCCAGAACATTTTAATGGGGAAAGAATAGTCTTTTTAACAGTGCTGGAATAACTCAATATCCACATTCAAAAGAATAAAGTTGGACCCCTTCCTCAAACAATACATAAAAAATTAACTCAAAATGGATCACAGACTAAATATAAAAGCTGAAACTATAAAATTCTAAGAAGAAAACCTAGGAGGAAATGCTTGTGACCTTGGGTTGGACAAAGTATTCTTAGACACAATACCAAAACCTAAGAGGCCATACTAAACCTGCTGTTTACCTCTTATGAGGGATATTTTCATGAACTTAAATGGTAATTCTACTTTTTTATACTAAGAAAAGATTATTCATCATCACTCAAATAGAAAGATTGAAACAATAAGTTCCCCTTCAACAGTGACACCAGTTGTCAGATGTTCTGGCTGTCAATGTGACTTCAGAGAGTGTTTGTGTATCCCTGACTGATAAGGAATGAGTCGTCTATGCCTATTTTGACCTGACTGAGTGATGTCTTAATGCACTACAATCTACAGGGAAGAAGATGTTCTGTATACTTTGGAGATACCACGTCCTACCATTTTCCAGAAATTATCTGGTGCTGTGAATAGAACAATACACATTATAAAAATCAAAAGTTTGTTTTATTGTTTGTTTCTAAGCAGTTAAAATTAAGGAGAAAAACTTAAAAACATCTTGGAAACAGGTTATAATCATAAAACTGGTTTTCAAACACTAAACAGAACAATAGATCTTTTTCATAAATACCAAATGTCCTATGTTTAGGGCAAAGAAATAAGGATAATTTTTTGTTTTAATTTGTCTATATATAACAAAGACGGATATCATTCCTGGTATTCAAAAACATACAATGAGTGAGAGTAAAACAATAAAGCTTTTAGAATATAATACAAAAGATTATTTTCATGCCTTCAGGGCAAAGAAGAAATTTTTAAATAGGACTCTGTATTCAAAATGCACTAACCAAAAAGGAAAAGATTGATATATTCAATTGTACCAAAATTAAGACCTTCAATTAAAAACAATCTTTAATGTAGTAAAAATTTTATTAGCAAAGGATATTTGCAATGTTCATAACAGTAAAGGACTAATATCAAAATGTTAATATTATCTTTAAGTCTTTGAATCATAAAGAAAAAGATAATCTAATCATATGCTTTCAAAAAAGAGGAAATCAAATGGCCAATAAACATTTGAAAATACACGTACTCTCATTACTAATCAGAAATTTGCATTTAAAATCACAATAAAGTATGGAACATATCCTCCAGGTGGCAAAAATGCTTAAAGTCTGAAAATATCAAGTATTTGCAAGTATATGAAGTAAGAAAAACCTTCATATATTGCTGATATAATTACTTTAAGAACAGTTTGGTTTAATCTACTAGTGCTGAACATTCACATACCTTATACAATGTAGCACTTCCAGTTTTGGATTTACGTTGTGGAAATCTCTCGCATCTGTGCACCACTTGACATATGAAAAATATTTCTAGCAGCATTGTCTGTAATGGATAAAAACAAAACAAACAAAAAAGTAAAAACTAAAAATACCCTAATTGTGTATCAACAGTAAGTTGAATAAATTATAGTATATCAATACAGCACTACACACATCCATGTGAATCTATCACATAAACATAACATTGAGCAAAAGTAGCAAGCCACAGAAAAATGTATAAAATATGATGGCATTTATGCTAAAGCCCAAAATAGGCAAAACTAAGCAATGTATTATTTATGGCTACATACTCAGCAACATCATTTAAAAAACATAAGGGAGTTATGAACTTTTATATGTAAATTTAACAATTTAAAAAATTTTATAGACATTGGCCTAGACAAAGAATTTATGAAGAACACTCCAAAGGCAATCACAGCAACGACAAAAATAAATAAATGGGATCTGATCAAATTAAAAAGCTTCTGCACAGCCAAAGAAACTGTCACGAGAGCAAACAGACAACCTACAGAATGGGAGAAAATTTTCACATGCTACACATCCGAAAAAGGGCTGATAACTAGAATCTATTTAGAACTCAGGAAAATTAGCAAGAAAAATCAAACAACCCTATCAAAAAGTGAGCAAAGGACATGAACAGAAACTTTTCAAAAGAAGACAGAATAATTAAAGGCCAAGAAACATATGAAAAAATGCTCAACATCTCTAATCATCAGGGAAATGCAAATCAAAACCACAGTGAGATATCAGTTATCTCCAGTGAGAATGGCCTTTATCAAAAAGTCTCAAAACAATAAATGTTGGCATGGATGCAGAGAGATAGGAACACTCATACACTGCTGGTGGGACTGCAAACTAGTGCAACCTCTGTGGAAAGTAATATGGAGATAACTTAAAGAGATACAAGTAGATCCACCATTTGATCCAGCAATCCCATTACTGGGCATCTACCCAAAAGAACAAAAGACCTTCTATAAAAAAGACATCAGCACTCGAATGTTTATAGAGGCACAATTCACAATTGCAAAGATGTGGAAACAACCCAAGTGCCCATCAATACATGAGTAGATTAATAAAATGTAGTCTATGTATACCATGGAGTTCTACTCAGCCACAAAAGACAATGATGATATAGCACCTCTTGTATTTTCCTGGGTAGAGCTGGAACCCATTATACTAAGAGAAGTATCCCAAGAATGGAAAAACAAGAACCACATGTACTCACCAGAAAATTGGTATTAACTGATCAACACATAAGTGTACATATAAGAATAACATTTATTGGGTGTTGGGCAGATGGGAGCAGGCAGGAGGGGATGGATATATACATACATAATGAGTGCAACGCGCACCACCTGGGGGATGGAAGCTCTGACTGGGGGCGGGGCAAGGGCAATGTAACCTAAACATTTGTACCCCCATAATATGCAGAAATTAAAAAATAAATAAATAAATTTAAAATATAATTATTCGTGTTAAAAAGATGAACCACTAAGTATACCAGATTTGATTTTTATACCTTTAGGAGACTTCTGGATTGACCCTTGTGGCTCACTTGAATAAGTGTCATTAATCATTAGCTGATTTTGTTTCTATTAGATAAACAAATTGAATCTAATCTAGATGTTCGAAATTATAAAAACAATTATCTGTGGAGAACAAGAACTAGAAAACAAAGAAATAAAATTAAAAAAATTTAAAAAATAGAATCACCTGTCAATCTTTCAAAATGTAAATAATTCCCAGGTGGTTGAGATAAATCAGGAGTGGTCAGTCACGTGTAATTAGGAGGGTATGCTGTGTAAGATTTCTTCTAGACTAACTCTGATATTCTTTACAAATCTTCCAGAAACAACACTGTCTAGTTTTCTAATTGTAGCATATTTAGAATTTTTTTCTATTTTATTTTTCTTCCACAATGGGCCATAAAATTCAAGCTGTAATTAAAAATTAGCTCTCAGATGCAAATGATAATCTTTTCATTTATTATTATAAACAACATTCCTATTGAAAGCACTACGGCTTTATGACAAAGCCCTCATAAGATAGTTAAAAATGACCAATTTAAATGTAACTCTCATAATGAAGATGTCATCTCTCAGCACCTGTGTTCTACAGGATCGTTGGAAATAATATATACCTCTAGGTACATCACAGGAAAATACTGCATGATGATAAACTTTGGAGAGTCTCTAGGATATTTATAAAGCAACATATCTCAAGATCACAGGAACATAAAGTGGTTCCACTGTGTTTGCGAGCCACTATGTTCTGCTGTAGAACACTTATTTTAAGGTCATAGACAAATTGAAAAATGTCCAGGAAAATGTTTGAGATGATTAGGGATATAAACATCATCAAGTTTAAAACAGAAGAGAAGAAAGGAATAAAAAAAAAATGCTGATGGCCTAAATATGTTTATTTTAAAGAAGAAAGAAAATACTAAAAGGAGACCAGATAGATGTCTTCAAATATTTGAAGGATTATGAAAGGAAGAAATATATCCTTTTTCTAAATGTCTCCAAAAAGAAGCCAGCATATTGTTAAGTAGATGTTAAAAGGGCGGTTATCAATTTAAAAAATAAAAAGAGAACTTTTAATTACAGCTGTCCAGAATAAATGGGCTCTCTGATGAAATAGGGATCTTTTAGCCATGGTAGGGGTCTAATCACAAACTGATAAATCATGGGCACAGTATAGATGACTTTTGCTTTTGGGTAGGAGATTGACTTAAATGACTGTTAACATCCTTTTTTAAATCAAAGATTCTCAAATTTCCTCCCATGATGATTCATTAACCTATTTTCAGATGCTGCTTACCAAAATGCTATGGGTTTATATAAAAACTAAAATTATGTTATTTGAACATTCATTTTGGCCAAATAAATTAGAAAAGAAGTGTTTTTTTTTTTTTTCCTTTATCTGATCACTTCAATTGCACTCAATGGCATTTGAATGGATCGCTACCAAATCTGGACAGGATTTATCTGAAGCAAAGCCTGTGCCTTTTAAATAAGATCTGCCACAGTTTAAAAATAGCCCAGATGAACAAAGGAAATTGCAATTTCAATTCAAAGAAGAACTGACACTAGCAAGCACCCGTGTGCTGATGGAAGAGTGTATACAATCACTGTCTGAAGGCAAATGCTTTAGTCAGAGAGAACTGCAAGGACAGACTCCTTTTCTCTTTACAGTATGAGAATGAAATCTGAACTTTTCTGTCAGTGACAAGGTTAGAGCAGTACACCACCCACACAGAAAATGAATCAGACACAAAGAACCAGATTCTCCTAGAACTTAAAGCACTTTTGGAAGCTGCCTTAACTCTTTCAGAATACCAGGAAACAACAAAAAAAAGGAAATTATCCAACACTACTTTGGCGGCTATAAAAAGTTAATTCATTTAATACTATTAATAATGTTGAGACAAGGGAAAGAATTCCAAATATCCAATAGTAGGGGGTAATTAAATGAATTATAGTTTATCCAAGTAATGTATTATTACCATATTTTACAATCATTATGCTCATTATGCATAATTGTAAACCATAAGGCAAATTGATAGGTGCTAGGCCGACAAAAAAATTGTGAAGTGGCAAGTGCTATGTTTAAAAGAAAAACCTATGTAGAAATTTTAGGGTGCTTAACAAGATAGCAATCTACCACGAGATGCCAGCTCTGCCCCTGCACTTGAAAAATGATTTGCACAAACGAGAGGGAGATTGGTTGATTTCGGAACATAAAACTGTAAAAAGCTCTGAGGAAACAGAAGTCGGTTGGGTCCAAGTCAGGTAGGGGAAATGAGGAAAGGGGAAAAGGTCTGCTTAGAGTCGAAGGGGGTCCAAAACCACGATCATGGGAATAAACTGAGAACTTCTTTCTTGTGCCTTTTATTCTAGCTCACATGGTCTTGGATTACAGCTCACCCAATTACCAACTTCAGGTAACATAACAGCAGAAGAACCAATGAGAACTAGACAGAGACTTCAGCGTAACATCCAAGTAGGGATAGATCCTGGAACCAGTAAGAAGGTGCAGGTAGGCGGGCCCACACCTAACCATTTGTTTCCTTCTCCTCTTTGATCCCGTGCTCCAAAAGCAATAACTCTCAAAGTGTGGTTCTTCATCAGCAGTATCAGCAGCATCTGGTAACTTGTTAGAAATTCAAATATTCTTCACCTGCCCAGACTTACTGCACTAGAAACTCTGGGGGGTGGGATCTAGCCTTCTGTGCTTTAACAAGCATGCCTAATGATTCTGATGCATGCTAAAGTTACAGAGCCACTGGTATAGGTGGTTTAATCCAAAGGAAGCAACTTGTAGAAAAGAAACATGCCCTGGGGGAGGTACGAAGTGGATGACAAAGAGATAGCACCAAGGGCATCAAGTGTGAGGGAGGAAAGGATGGGAAGAGGCAGTGGTGTAGCCCAGGCGGTCACCTCAGAGGCCCTCTGCCCTAAAGTACACCCAAATCGACGTCCTAAATTCAACAGGAGGAGCATCTGCCCTGTAGAAGGAAGACGACAAACTCAACACTCTGTAGTGGAGGAAGCCAAATTAATGGACTGAATTACGTAACAATTTTAAGTAAAAATTTTAAAGTAAATATCCTCAAAGAAACAAGGGAGAATATTAGAAACATGAAGCAGGAGCAGAATCGTAAGGAGGTACAGATTGGAGATACTGGGCATGAAAAACATAACAGTTGAAATAAAAAAAACTCAAAGCAGTAATTGAAGAGCAGAAAGGATAGTGGATGAAGAAAGTACTGTAAAAATGAAGTGGAGTGAATGAGATCTGTATGCTATCACTTCTATACATTAAAAGCACAAATTAACAAAGCAACATAATGTATCTTTCCAGAATGTGTATTTGCAATACATCTCAGCAGAGATTAAAAAATAGAGCAGTAATAGCGGTGCGAAATTAGAATGAGGTTGAAATGAAGGGGAAAAACATCAAATAAAATGAGAAAGCCCTTATACGACTGATGCTTTCTGCTATGAGAAAGAGTATGATAAACTCAGTTCTCTGCCTCACAGAACCCAAAATAAGATTCTTTTTTTAAGAACGTAGCTATTTAAAAAGATTGTAAGGAAGGGAATGCACAAAATAACAATAGTTGTGTTAGTACTGGATAAATTTATGGGTATATTTTTCCATAAATTTAAAATTTACTATAATTTTGTTTTTATAATAATATTTAAACAAAAAATGAATGCTTTCATTCAAACTGGAAGTACTTTATGTGCTGAGATAATCTGACACTAATCAATTTATACATTCGCAATATTGGACTGTTTTTTTTCAGTTATGAGTCACATGAAAAACAGTACATTCAACAATACAATGCCATTTTAAGACATTAATCCTTGAGATAACAATACAGACCTTCAGTAAATGTCATTATAAAAAAAGGATCCTTTACCTTCAGTTAAATTATCTAGGGTTTCTGGAATTTAGTGTGTCAGTTGCTGTGTTTTATTCATTAAAAATTTCTATTGAACAACCTTTATACTACAAGATTAAATTGCATGGTATTTTTCTCTAGGTATATATGAAAATTAGAATAGACCTAATCTGCATTCTTAACAGCACAATTTTTAAGTATTATATTTAAAATTTGTGTTTTCATGCCAACATATTTTTAATTATGATGAAATTCATGTAATATAAAATTAACTACTTTAAAGTATAGAGTTGGATGGCACTTAGCATATTCACAACAGTATGCAACCATCACCTCTATCTAATTCCAAAACATCTTCATTGTCCCCCAAACAGATCCCACACCACTAAGCAGTCACTCCTATTCCCCTTCCCCCAGCTCTTGGTGACCACTGATCTGTTTTCTGTCTCTATAGATTTGGCTATTTGGGATATTTCATATAAATGGAATTATACAATATATTCTTGTGTTCCTTTTTATATCACTTCTAAAGGAAATCATTTTAACTGATTTAGTCATTAAAATTTCTGATTAGGACAGCCCTAATGATTCAAACTATATTAATTTTCAAATAGATATCATTGTTCATATCTGTAAACTCCAAACTTAATGCGATGTTGAGAAGTAACTAAACAATGAGGCAAATACAAATGATACACATCTGTCTAAGTCTGGCCTTGTCCTATAAACCACTAAATCAGATTCCTTGCAATGCCCTGGATCTCATGAATATAACATACCTGTTTACCCCTCCAGGCCTTTGCATGTACTCATCCCTGGAATGCATTTCCCCCTTTGACCACCTAAAGAACCCAGACTGATGACTAAGTTAAGCATCACCTGCTCTTTAACAGTCCCCATGCACAGCCCGCTCTGACCTGTCTTCCATCCCCATGTTACTTACCACTCTGCCGTGTCCACGTCTATCCTGTTGTACTTACCACTTTGCACTATAAATAATACGTTTATACTGAAATCCTCTACCAGATACTGAATACTTCTATATTCCTAATACCTAGCACAGCACCTGTAATTTTCTAAGAAACCAATAAATTCTTGAATAAAAATGAAAGAATGGACAAAATGATCACAAATGTTCTGTAGACCACAGTTAGATAACCTTGATTGATAACAGCGATTCTCACATTGTGGTCCCTGAACAAGCAGCGTAAGCACCAGTGTGAACGACCTGAGAACTTGATCACAATGCAAATTCTTGGGCCAAACTCAAGACCTGCTGAGTCAGAAACTCTGTGGGTGGGTTCCCAGCAATTTGTGTTTTAATAAGCCCTACAAGTGATCATGATACACATTCAAGTTTAAGAACCGTTAAACTAGAAAATTAAGAACAATGAACAGCCGTCTTAATTTGGCCTCTTGAAAAACTATACCTCCTGATTTTCCTGTGATCAGAGGCTGCTCGTTCCAACTATCTTCTGTGGGATCCTTCTCCACTTGCCCACACCTAAATGCTGTAATGCCTCTGGGCCCAGGCTTCGGGTCTCTCTTCTGTCCACACTCACTGTATATCCACGTATACACCTCTACTCCCTACCTCTATTTGCTTGTCTTACATTAATCGGCTTTCTCAGTTTTTCTGCTTGGATGTCTACTAGGTATCTATTGAACTCTTATTCTTCCCCATAAACCTGTGGCTCCCACCTTCCCCATTCTCAATAAATGAAAACTATTTATCAGGTTTCCAACCAAAAAACCTTGAAGTCATCCCTGTCTCCTCTTTTTATGACACCTCACATCCAATCCAACAGCATATTTGTTGCTGCTACCTTCAAAAGATAGCCTCAGCTATCACTCATCATGACGGCTACCACACTAATCCAAGCCACCACCATCTTTTGCCTGGATTATTGCCCTAGAAAAGTTTTTCTGCCGATATTCCTGCCCATCATCACAAACACCCATACATTCAATTCTCTAACAGCAGTCAAAATATTAACCAGATTATTCTATTTCCCATCACACATTTTTAAAAAATCCAAATTCTTTCCATGTCTATAAGACACTGCATGATCTTGTCCCCCAAACCCATGACCACCATCCTTCCAGTGATTCTGGTATCCTTGCTTTTTTCAAACACATAGGTTTTTACCTGAGGGCCTGCATCCATACCATGCTCTCTGTGTATAAATCTTCTCATGGCTCCTAGAAAGGTCTCTCAACACCCTCTTCTTCATCCCCTCTCCCACAACTCTTTCTAAAGTATCACCTACCCTACCATCCACCTACTTTCTGTTTGACACTGTCTATGTTAGTTATCTACTGCTGCATAACAAATTATGCAGAAGTAGCTTAAAACTCAGTGGCTTAAGATGACACACATTTATTACCTTAGTTTCTGTGGGTCAGGAATCTGGGCTGGCTGAGATGGGCCCTCTGCTTCAGGGTCTCTCAAAATCAAGGTTCCACAAGGGAATGATCGATTCACTTTCAAATTCAGTGGTTGTTTGTGAAATTCATTTCCTCCAGGGTTGTTGGGCTGTGGGCCTTTCCACATGAACCTGTGCAACATGGCTGCTTGTTTCATCAAACCAGAAAAGGAGACAGTCTGCTAGCAAGATTGAAGTCACAATATTTTGACATCCCATCATTTTTTCCATGGATCCATCTTTTTCTTTTTTTCTTTTCTTTTTTTTTTTTGTTTTTTTTTTTTTAAAGACAGGGTCTCTTTCTGTTGCCCAGCCTGCTGGAGTGCAGTGGCATGATCATAGTTCACTATAACCTCAAACTCCTGGTCTCAAGAGATCCTCCTCCCTCAGCCTCCTGTGTAGCTGGGACTACAGGCACATACTCCTCATGCCCCACTATTTTTTTTTTTTTTTTTTAGAGACAGGGTCTCACTATGTTGCCCAGGCTGGTCTCAAACTCCTGGCCTTAAGTGATCCTCCCACCTCGGCCTCTCAAAGAGCTGGAATTACAAGCATGAGCCACCCACTGTGCTTGGCCTCAATCCATCTTAAAGTTTGCCTATGACACTGTCCTAACCATGTTTCATGTTGTGTAAGTATAGTCCTTAAGAGAGGGTTTTTTTCCTCATTTTAAGACAAGGATACTGAGACATGTAAGGTTAATAAATTTGATCAAATTCACATAACTAGTAATGGTTTGGCCAAAATTTGAACTCAGTTGTGCCAGATTCCGTTCTTAATGACCACACTATTCTGCCAGATCTGCAATATGTTTCAATTATAGAGTTGAATTTTTATACAGAAACTTGCAGAATTTAACTGTTCCCCTACTAAATTTCACATTTTTGTTTCTGTTAACTCTTTTATTGGCCAACCCCATCAATTTCTTTATTATTTTTTAAATATCTAGTTCCTATGATCTTAGCAGAAATATACCTAGATACTTAGAAACCATAGTTACTTACTTTTCACATAACAGTAGCTGAGTTCAAATGAGTGTTAATCATTGGTATTGTCTAAATGGTGAAAATGACACTGAAGAGTGAGTTAAGAAACATCTGGTTTTGTCCCAGATCTTAACTCCTCTGAGCCTTGTTACTCTCATCTGTTAAATAAGATAATTGAACTAGAAGCGCTCTTAAAGCTCTTGATGACACAGTGTGATGCTGAAGACAGAAGTGAATAATAAACTAAACTAAGCGCCCTCCGCACCCACCTAACTTCTGAATCCATCAAGCATTGTCTGCTCCCTCTGTTGAGGGTGTGGAGAGTATAGTTAGGCTCAGATTCAACTCGTGAATGTTTTGAAACTATATACCAAATAAACAGAATTTCAAGCGGATGTCTTCCATGTCCTCATGTCCTGTGCTTTTCGTTATCTGACGTGTAAACTGTACAGGAAGATGAAGTTTGGTTCTTCTTTTTTATTGTTTCCAATTTTCTGTTTTATCTTATTTCCTGGGGATATTCCCATATGCTTTTACATTTACAGAAACTGCAGACAGTGGGACAATTATTGCATAGGCTCGCCTTCATTCCCACTTCGAACTCTTCTTTTCAGAAATGTATGTAAGTCAAATAAGAAAAAAAATTTATTAAACAAAAGGAGATCATTACTCCATGTGTCCCTCAATATTTATTTTATTAAATTTTTTAGGACGTTTAGCTCAAAGATCCTTTGTCTGCATGATAGGGCCAAAATGGTCCTTGGCAAGTAAAATAAAACCCAATTTTAATAGACTGAATTCAGCCTTCTGAAAGTGATATTAAATTCTGATTTTCTAAACCGATTTAGGAATTTCTGAATTTAATTGACTATTATATATCTCCTTTCAAGAAAGAATAATCAAAAGAATGATATATTTAAGACACCAAATGATTTCAATACAAATCAAACTGTCAAAATCACTGACTTTCACACAAGAGTAGTTGAGTTCAAATCCATATGAAATATCATGGTATGATCAAGCAAATGCTTCTTATGCTCGAATGGTCACTCAACCAGGCAGTCCAGCAGAAAGAAAACACAGTTTGGCTAAGTCTTTGTGTGCAGCCCACGTGAAGTAAAAGGTTAATAATTACATATAGTAAATATTCAGTGAACACTGAATATCTGAAGAAACATGAGAAAGAATAACATCAAGGAATTTAGGATCCAAAGATTCAAGGCTATTACATATTTTACTTCCAAAAATGTTTCTTCAAACACCAGGAGCTCCGTAGTGCTGGGAAAATGAGAATTTTAAAAGATATCAATAAAGCAGGGGCCCTGTACTCAAGTAAATTGCTATGTGGAAAGCAATGAAAGTCTAGCACAGTGGTGGCTATCCTAGAACTCAGAGAACACTTGAACTAGGTCTTAGAAGTTAGAATTAAAATAGGCAGAAAAGGAGAAAAGGAGGAGAGATTCCAGGAAGTTGCAATCTCAGCCGCAAGGCAAGAAAAAATAAGATTTGTTAAAAACAGGACATAAGGAATATTAATATTAGATACACTGAAGTCCAAAGCTTTAAAAATTATGTAACACTTTATTCAAATATTTGGATTTTTTTTTCCCTAAAAGTGAAATGTATAAAATGACTGTACCCTTGTAGAAAAAAAAATAAAAATCCAGATAATGTGAGAATCCGGTGAAAAATATTAAATTTAGTGTTTTAGATATTATATTAGTTTGCTATGGCTGCCATAGTAAAGTACTACAGACTGAGTCTCTTAAACAACAGAAATTTATCTTCTCACAATTCTGGAGACTGGAAGTCTGAGATGAAGGTGTCCATAGGGTTAATTCCTTCTGAGGCCTCTCCCCTTGGCTTGTAGATGGATGGCTATCTTCTCCCTGTATCTTCACATGGCCTTCCCTCTGCACGGGCCTGTGTCCTAATCTCTCTCTTTTTTTTTTTTTTTTTGAGACAGAGTCTCACTCTGTTGCCCAGGTTAGAGTGCCATGGCATCAGCCTAGCTCACAGCAACCTCAAACTCCTGGGCT
>CAUYSK010068717.1:0-49149 GCA_963575035.1 Avahi laniger | reverse complement strand
TTTAACTTCCCTGGTTCTCGCCTTGGTCACCCAAGCTCAAAATCACTGTTTTCTCCTCTCAGCTTGATCTCTCTACACATCCATCCAATTACCAAGCCCCTGTGATCACTGTTTCAGCTACATATGTGTAGACAAGTCCCCTAGCCATTCTGGGTTTTCACTTCCTCATCTCTAACATGACGAGCAGGAATTTAAACAGTGGCTTTCAAATTTTACACCCTGGAAGTCTTTCTCCAAACACCTTCCTAGGACAAAGTCCAAAATCCAAAATCACTGGGCTCTACCATCTAGAGATGCCAGACCTGGAATAGGACCCAGAAATCTGTAGTTTTTGCATCTCCCCGGGTGATCCTGTAAGGATCACTTGGGACCCACTGGTGAATTCTTAGACATGGCAGATACTCAATAAATGTTGGGAATGACAGATAGGTGAGCAAGGCACTGGCATTCATGTGCCAGTTCACACCAACTTGAACCCATTTCTCTTTCTGACTTGGAAAACAGGTATGTGATCCCTTTACTTCCTGGACTATCTAATGCTATTTACAATTATTCCCTCGGACTCAAATCTGACTTTATACAATTTAGGGTCCAAAAGATTACCCAGGGCCCTTCCCTATGCAGATGTGATTCCACTGTGGGTTTCCCGCTGTGGCTAATCTGCTGGCCCAAAATGAGGTTCAAGTGGCCGGTTTAGCTTCTCCTTGGTTCTTTGGGAGAAGGGGAGTAATAGCGACCAAAGAGGAACTCAAAAGGAAACGTGTCAGAAAGGAAATGGGGGAGAGGGTGAGGGAAGTAGTGCTTGGCCCCCATGGGAAGAGCAGCAGAGGTGTCACTCTCCAAATTGACAGGAGCTTCCTGAACTGCTGATACCTGCTCGTCTCTCTCATGAGCACAATATAATGTTTATCCCACACCAGACAGTGAAATTTAGTCACCTGTCTACCTTAGAGATTGGGCTGGAATTCTCAGAGAAATAGCACTTAATAAATTTGAACTGTTCTTACTCTTGAGTTCATTACTACCCTTGGGTTTTAACAGAATCAGTCTTAGCATTTCTGAAAACCTTCCGGGGGATTTTCTGGAAAGAAAATACAGAGTTAGATTGGTAACCAAAGATATCTGGAGCATTCACAGGCATAAAGGATATGATTTAAAGACCAAGAGCTTGATGATCTTCATCACAAGGATAGAAACTTAGCAGTCCAGACTTACCCTCTGTTTCTAGATCTATTCCACTGGACAACAACTTTTTGTCTTGAGTGACATTTTATGATGAACCAGAGTTTAGCAAGTAGGCGGGCTCAGCACTTAGCTTCTTGTAACATGAAAAGCTTAGGAATCAAACACACCATTGGTTTGTTTGAAAGCTTTCCTAATAAAAACATAAATCGGATGTCAGGCAGATGGAGGAGGGAGGAGGGGATGGGTACATACACTGCTAATGGGTGCGGTGCGCACCATCCGGGGTTTGGACACACTTGAAGCTCTGACCCGAGTGGGGCAAAGGCAATATACGTAACCTAAACATTTGTACCCCCATGATAGGCTGAAATAAAAATAAATAAATAATTATTAACCTTTCCCTTAAAAACAACAAAAGAAAATCTCTGAGCAAGTGTTTATTGTCTAGAATATGCATAAAACTATACTGGGGGCTTATAACTGAGGCAGAACAGCCTAGCTAAGTAAACCTCCAATCTCCTTTAAAAGTGGAAGTTTGTAATAATCCCTCCCTGCTATGGACAATAACAAAGTTTCATCTTTGTCCATGATCAAGACTGGTGGTTTTCCAAGTCTTTTTTCTTTTAAACCATGAGATCTTTTTTTCAGCAAACTCTTAGGAAGAAGACCAGTGTGTCGAGTAGACCGAACAGAGCTGCTATGGTGGAGGGTGTGTGCGTATGTGTGTGTGTGTGTGTGTGTGCATATGTGTTGGGGAGCCCCAGCTCAGGAGTGAGCCCCACCTGCTATGTCGCCCTCCCATGAGGACTCCTGAGGAGATGTAGAGGGACTCCAAGATTTCCCAGCAATGAACTGAGATGTCTGACTTGGCCATGTGTAAGACAACTCTTTGTTTTCTACTTAAACAAAGAAAAGTGGCTTGTCCGTGATCTTTGTTTCTGGTCCTGAATGTTTGGCCTTGTTAAAGAAATGAATGAGTCTGGCTGAGCACATCATAAGCTCCGCAATTCCCTTTGCCAACAGATATTGATTTTGCCACCCGCAAGATTGCAGTACATCTGGTTCAGACGAAGATCATTGATCAAGATGGTGATAACTTCAAGGGGAAAACCAAAAGCACGTTCCGCAACTATAACTTGGATTTCACTGTTGGAGTGGAGTTTGATGAGTACACAAAGGGCCTCGACAACCGGCACCTTAAGGTATTGACCTGCCTGGTGTTTTTCACTCACATGCTCTGTGCAGGGGCTCGCTATTTGGCTTCATGATGAAAAAAAAAGACAGAAACAACCCCAGAAGGATCAGGAAAGGGGGACCAGAATAAACTTAACGATGCTGGCAAGAAGCACGTATTGAAAGTTTAGTAGGAAGAGGCAGGATAAGGAGAGATTAACATCCCAGCCTCTCCAGGATGTGGGGCAGAGGCCTATGGGTCACCTACGGACGTGGGCCCAGCAGGCAAAGGGAAGAGGGTGAGGTGCAATGTCCTGGGACTGTGCCAGCTGGTGGTAGTACAGCTTCATGTAAGGGGCAACTCTGCCCAGCTCTAGCCAGGCACTGAAGTGGAGCAACAAAGCCTTGCAATGCCAGATTTGTTTTTAAGAGATGTTGAGGAATCAGATGTTTTTATATAAAATATCTCAATTTTAGATAACCCCAACTGATTTAATTTTTTTAAGAAAAGTACAACGCAAATCAAACAAAAAAAGAATCCAGTAGACTAAATGAAGACAGGGTTTGTCCAGTCCTAGTAACTTGGAAAAGTCTCGGGAAAGTTTGTGGCCTCCAAGCTAGCATTGCCTTAATTCACGAGATGTAACCTAGGAAATCCTCCATGCATTCAAAGGCAGGACTTGCAGCTATTTGAACTATTTGAATGTAGGTAGGACCCTGAAAGCAATCAGAAGACAACTCTGAGCGGGGAATGGGGAGTTATCTCAAAGCCCGAAAACCTGAGTCTGCAGAAGAGGCAGGGAGCAGTGGGGTGGCGCTGGGGCAGGTGGGACTCACAGCACTGGTACCCCAGCCCAGCAACCTGCCCCCCTGCTCACATGCACGCTCAGTGTGCCTGCCTTTGGTTTTCCAAATCAAATTACACCTGGTCAATCTCCACCAAACAGGAATAGGGAGAAATCCAACCTCAGCTGTATTTAAGGATTCCTTCATAAAGAACCCCAGGGATACACATCCAGGAGACATGGAAGGGTTCCTGGTTTGTCGCGGTTGCCACTGACAGTTCACTGTCCATGCCCATGCAGTCTGTATGAGGGTGGGCAGTTTGAATATTCATAGGATCCTTTCCCACTGTGCCAAATCAGCCCTGGAACATCTGTCCCTGCTCCCAAGCAGAGGGAGGGCAGAGCTGAGGACTCCTTCCCAGGGTATGCATGCTCTCACCCCCTGCAAAGGGCCAGTCCCTAGGGTTCCAGGGTGCCACAAAGAAGCAGGACCCTCCACCCTGCCCCTCCCCTCTCACCATGAGCCCCCACCCTCCCAGCGTCAGGTCACCACCCTCAAACTCTTACCTTGTGCTTTTAAGAGGTCTTTCAAAGTCTGAGGCCTTAACTCTCCCTCAAAGTAAGGGGCAAAACTCCGGCTCCTCTCCTGGGGTCGGAAGGAAAAGCTATTGTAATTCTTTGGTGATGACTCTAAAGCCAAGAAAACAGGACATTTCTCAATCAAGTTGTCCGATAGCATTGATAATCTCAGCCATTAAATCAAGGTTGAATTACATTTAGTGTTCCTTGCTAAAGAAATTGGGGAAATGAAAAGCACTTTGGAAATTCTTCCATCAGAGCAGTCCTGGCGTGAGAGCATAAGCTTCCAGAACACCCACTTATAGACTCCCGCCCCCCCACAGAGGGTGATGGATCCAAAGCCTTTTCTGAACCTCTGAACCATGTGGCTGAAAGGCAAATTCATCCCACACCAGAACTGCTAGGAAAATTTGTCTCAGAATTTTTGCATCACTCTACTGTTCCAGCCTAATCAAGGCAAAATGATTCATTTTCCATCACCTTTCAGTTTGGGGTATAGGCTCTTGAAAAATAGGCCTGCCCTGTCTGACTTATCCTTTATCACCTCTGATGGTGGAGAACTTGTTCTTCCTGAGATAAATCATGCCCTTCCCACCTTTCCCAACTCTGAAAGGACTCCACCTGTTAACACCACACCTACCCTTCTCCAGCCTCCTCGCTTTCCATTCTCCTTCCTCTCTTCGGGATCAGCAGTCAGCTCTTCAGAGAGAGAATCCTTTCCCACAGCTTGTCTCCTCTTTGCCTGCAGCAGAAAGCTAGAGCAAACACACACACACACACACACACACACACAGATACACACACACACACACACACGCACAGACACACACACACACGCACAGACACACACACACACACACACACACACACACACACACGATCAGTGGGGGGTGAGAAGTACCCAGGACAGTTTGCCCAGCTTCCAACAAAGGGCCTTTGCCATGAGAATCACAGTGCAGAACGGATGCCCTTGGGACTGCCTACTTCCTGTAACTTGACTGGAACCCTTCAGCTGGAAGAGGACGCCAGGGAGGGTTGAGCCTCCCTCTCTGGTTAATTTCTGTTGCCCACACTCGGTGGCATGCCTGAGAACACACACAAGTGTGTGCCTGTGCGCGCGTGTGAGTGTGTGCTGTGCTCCTCATGCTGATGTTCTCCAGGGCTCCACTTCTCAACTCCTCCATCACCCTCAGGAACGCTCTGATCATCTCCCCAGCAGTTTGGAGGCGAGGTGTGTGTAGTGCCCTCTAGTGCCCAGTTCTGTGCCAGCCCACAGCAGAAGCAATGAAACCGCATTGATCATGGGGTGTGCTCTTCTCTGAGGGTCCTGACACCCCCTTTTTCCTTCCCGTGGGTCATACATATTCCTAACTGCCTACCTTGACTTGTTTCTAAGAGGGTTTAAGGCTCCTTTCGAAACTACACAAGCTACCCCAAAATGAAATCAAATTAAAAAGAAGTAATTGATATTCACGTAATGGAATATGGAGTTTCTGCACCTGTGAGAAAGGGTGAAGTCCTGATTCATGCTGCAACATGGATGAACTTGGAAAACATGTTCACAAAAGGCCACATAGTGTATGATTTATATGAAATATGCAGAAAGGCAAATTCATAGAGACAGAAAGTGCCAGGGGGGTTGGGGACAGAGGAAATGGGTAGTGACTGCTAACAGGTACAAAGTTCCTTTGGGGGATGATGAAAATCACCTGGATTTAGACAGTGGTGATGGTTTAGTGCACAACCTTGTGTATTAAAAACTACTGAATTGTATACCTTAAAAGGGTGAGTTTTATGGTTTGTGAATTATATCTCAATAATAAAATAAGTAATTGAAATTGGGGGCAGACAGTAAAAGCAGGGAAACACAGGTACAGACAACAACAGTTGGAGCCAATGATGCTGCCGTGATGCCGGGAGAAGACAGGAGCGCCGGGAAGAAGGGTGGCGGGTGTCAGGGAACCTGCCTCCTCCGGCAGGCGGCGCTCGGGGATGAAGGACTCTTCCGTGCAGACAAGTGCGTGGATGGGTTAAGCATGTTAATCAATGCTCTGAATTTAAAGAGCCATTCTTTTCTTTTCAAAAAAAAACTTATCGGGGAGTGATTCAAATTTACAGAAAAGTTATAAGAATATAACAGCGAACACCTGTAACTCTCTTTACCAAGGGTTACCTATTGTTAACGTTTTGCCCTGTTTGCTTCATCGTTTTCACATGCTTTCTCTTTAATAGACATATATTTTGTTTCTGAAAAACCTGATGTGTTACCCCTAAATAATTCAGTATGTATTTTCTAAGAATTAGGAAATTCTCTCATATAACCACAGTATAGGTATCAACTTCTTTAAATTTAACATGGATACAGTACCTGTATCTAATGTACCATAAAAGGATGTTAATTTTGGACACTGTGATGAGAGACATCATAGCAGGGGCCCGGCTTCCTCCTTCTGTGCACAACCACCTACCCTTGGGACGCGCTCCTTCTTCATCCCCAGCTCAGAAGCAATGGCTTTCTTCACTTTATCTGTTTCCTCAACCTCAGGATCTTTTAAGGCAATTGAGTCTTTTCTTAAAACCTCCTCTGATGCAGGGATGAAGGGCATCAACTAAAAGCAACTTGAATTGTGGGGTTTTAGTTCATTTAACCATTCTCTTCTTTCTGCTTCTCATTATCTGTTTTATGTAGGAGTAAGGCTATAATATTGTAAGTATTATCATGATTTATTGGTAACCAATTTATTTTAGGGTCAGAATAATTTTTAATCTTGCTGTCTAATATGAATTATTAAAATAAAATATTAGGACAGGCCCCTTACATTAACAGTTTTCTCCTCCCTTCCTTCCACAAAATTTGCTAAACCTTTACTACATGCCAGGTCTGAGTCAGGAACTAGAGATAAAATGATGAGGCAGACCCCCTTCCTGCCCTCAGGCATCTCAAGCCTCATGGGGAAGACAGACAAGTAGACGGACAGGGACCGTACAGCATCCATGTTGATGCACATGTATGCACTCTGGTGGGACCACGGAAACTAAGGCAAGGAGGCAAGTGGACTTACCTCAAGATTCCGTTTCAATAAAATCACTCAATCGCAGAGAGTCATTCAACAATGCTGGACACGGTGCTGAGTCTGAAGTTGCAGAAATGAACAGCGGGCGTACCCTCTTCTTTCATAGAGCTCATTGTCTATTGGGGGAGACGGGCATTAATCCAACTGATGTGTATTAGGTGCCTAGCATGTGCAAGGCGATCTGGGAGTGGGGGGAACACAAGACATGAGTCCTTTCTCGTTTATTTGGGAGGAAACTCAGCATCCGAGGCCAACCGTGGACAACAGCAAATAAGTATTCCAGACAACATCTCCCACACAGAAGCGCGAGGAAAGCACCCTGGAAATTGAGTTTCTCTAACACCTCAAAGATGTGAGGCTTTGGACGGCCCTGAAAGAGGAGGAGACTTTCTTTGTAAAGCATGTAGAATTTTATTTTTAAATTAGCTGTGGGAATATTAATATGGGCAGATGGTTAAAAAAATTTCAAATAGTAAAACATAAAACTTTTTCCCATCCTAGCCCCCAGGCACTCAGTTCCCTCCTGAGGGAAAATCACTATTAAGGATTTCTTTTACCTCCTTGCAGAGAACGTGTACAAATGCATGCATACACAGACATCCCCCTCCCTGTATAATGCACATAGCTCTGCTCCTTGCTGTTTCAACTTGAACAGTACGCTATGGCTGTGTTCTTTCAATGACCGCATAGCAGGGGTGAACCACACCATGTTTAACTAGCCCCCACTGACAGAATTCCTGAAGCTTCTAGCCCTTCGCTGTAACAAACAATGCTGTAATGCACTGGGGAGTAAAAGTGGGAGGAATAAAATTGTACATAAAATATATAATATGGTCAAGGTCAAATAATATTTTAGAAATAGGTAGATTTAACAATCTGTGGAAAACAGATTTGCACCAAAACTCAGCCTCGAATGTGCAAGGACAGTGGAAAAAGACCAGAGGTCAGTTTATCACCAACTGGGTTTACAAGATATAAAGGAAAGTAAATGTCTGGTCCTTAGCATAATATTGTTCACGGAGGCATAATACGGTTTGCACATACTTGGAAGGAAATCAACTAGCGTCAGGGTCATCCCCAGGGAAGAACAGCACAGACACAAAGCCATTCCTGGATGGGGATGACAAAAATCATCTTAGGAGGTGCATGTGCAAGGCTAATTTGGACAAAGAGGTGGTTGTCCCTGCAGGACCACCTGGGGGTGGCACAGATTATACCAAGGGAGGCGGTAGGAGCCGTGAAGGTGGGGAATAGAAGCAGGGGGAGTTTGGGGAGCTACATAACAAGTAAACATGTGCACAAGGGTTTGAGTGCTCTTGGGATTCAGCAGGCCTATGGCTTCTCCAACCTGCTGCCAGCTCAGCCTGGTTGTTGATCACAAGTTGCGCTGCTGCCCCTGTGCTACTAACCAGTTGGCACTGCTGCACCAGGAGAAGGGCCACCCTCCTGGTTCTCGAAGAGAAGCCAGGCACTGCAGCCATCTGGGTGACCCCTGATTAGCAGCCCCCCTGCCTTTTTTACATCCTACAGTGGGCAGTCCTCACAATGTGATTCTTATAGGAAAAAAAAATCCCAGAAGTAGAATTTCAAGGTCAAAAGTATATGCAATTCTATATTTTTGAAAGGTAATATGAAAGTTCCCTCCAAAGAGATTTACACTAGTTTATATTTCCCCCCGCTATACCCCCTCTAACTCAGTATATTATCAAACTCTTGGATCTTTGACCATATGATGAATTATATCCGAAAAACAAAGTCTTAATTTGCATTTCTTTTATTATGAGTGAAGTTGAATATCTTTTCTTATGTTTAAAAACCATCTGCTTGGGTTTTGGATTTTTTCCCCTTACAAGCTATTGGTTCATGTCTTTCGTTGACTTGAACTATTAAGTTAATGATCGTTTTCTTATTTACAGGACCCCTTTAAGGAAATCAGAACTTTGCTGATAAGTTATAATTTTTTCCCCGGTTTGTTATTTCTCTGTTGACTTCCAAGGTATTTTCCCCTTCCAGAAATTTTATATTGTTATATGGTGAAATTTATCATCTTTCCCCCACGGATTTGAAGTGCTATCTTTACCCTATGGAAAAATGGAAGAGTAAGGGCCTTAAAAGAGAACAGAACAAGCCACGATAAGCCAGTTTGGCTGGAATGGAGGGCGTATGTAGAAAAGAAGATTGCAAAGATCTTGAGGCTGAGAGAGCCCTGAGGCCGAGGGCTCTGCAAACAGGAGCCAGGAATGGCTGCAGGAATTGCAGGTGCAGGTTTAGATTCGTTCAGTCCCTCAAGAGCATATGTTTGATTACCTGGGAATCTGTCATTGCAGACACTGGTCATCTGGGAAGGTGATGTCCTTGTGGGTGTGCAAAAGGGGGAAAAAGAGAATCGCGGCTGGAGGCAGTGGGTTGAGGGGGACAAGCTGTACCTGGTAAGTCCTGGGGTCCCCAGCTCCCTTCCACTCTGCTCACACAAACTACCGTGTTCACCTAGCTGGGTCCTTTGACAAGAAAAATGGCCTGAAGCTTCTCCCCTGAGCTTCAGCCAAATGTGTGTGGTCATAGAGTCAGGCCATTCCCATCTGGCTCAGGGAACTCCGGGAAGAAATCTATGTATATATATATGGCTGTTTCTGTGAATGGCTGCAATTAAAGAGAAAGTTCAAAATGCTGAGTTAGGAAGCCGAGATCCAAGGAGAAATGCAGGGAACATGTTAAAGACCAGCTGGGGAGACACGTGAACTGTAGAGTTTAGATGCCCTCTCACAGTTATGGGAGCCCGGAAGGAAGGGGGCAGGGGGAGAAGAAGGGGCAGCTGGGCCTGGGAACCGCCTCAGGCATTGACCTCTCTCCATGACGTATGTCTGCCTGACCCCCAAATATTTTAGGTTAATTTGGTACTAGGACAGAGAGGTAGGAACAATAGCTGATATCCTTAGATAATTCATATCTGTCTAGACAACTTAATTTTTCATCCTTCAATCTTCAAGGTAATTTACGGGTCCAGCATTCAAATGGTGAAAAATCTTTCACTCCTTCATTCATTCGGTCATTCATTTGTAAATGAATGTCTCATTCAATCAATAGCCCTTTCTTCCTTCATTCATTCACCTGTGGAGTGAGGCTCCAGGGTCCCTATTCCTGGTGCCATAGTGCCCTTCAGAGCCAGCCTTGCTTCCTCTGAGATCTTTATTTCGGAGGCAATGTCAGCTGATGATATAAGGAAGGCTTTCACCATGTTTTCCATTGATGATTTTTCCTACCTACTCTGGTTAGATGATGGATTTTTTTAATTGTAATGCAATCCTCAATGGTCCCTGTGGCTGAGACAATGGATCCATCATCGGCTGCATGATTGTGGTGATCGTCCCCACACTCATGTTTTTCCCTCCTCCTTCAGGGGTCAGGGAGGGTCAAATAAGGCCTGGGTCTCCCGCTGTCTGTGTGAAAAACAGCACCTGTGGCTGTACAGGCAGACCTAAGGGAACCCTTCTGCAGGTCACACCAGTCATTTCCTGTGCCTCCACCAGCCTATGTTTTAATCACCAGAGGACAGAAAGCCCACAGGTTGGGGGCAGCTCCCCAGCCAGCGTCCTCCGGGCCCTTACCTGCCAAACACTTCTTCGTGATCCTTCCCTTCCTAATGGCTTTGCTGCCTTTTATAAATTAGATGATGATGCTTTAATCATAGAAGTAGGAGAAATCCCACCCGAGAGGGTTATTTCTTCGCATTTTTCATTTTTATAGTTGTTCAGGCTCAATTCAAGTGTCAAAACTAAATTACTGCTACGTGCAGGGCACGCCAGCTGAGGGGTCTGTGAGATGCCCTTTGCCCAGAATGACTAAGTGTCTTTTGTATTCCAACCTCCCATCCCCAGACACCAGGAGGGGCAGCAGCTGGGCAGACGGAAGCCCTGGTTTGTTGGCCCCTCATCCACTTTCCGATGTTGCAGGAGCTGACCTGTGGCGACCAGGTGTGCCGTCAAGTGTTCAAAAGGCAGTGATGACCGCGCGGGAGGCCTGCTGATCACGTGCTGCCCACTTCCCTCACGGAGCTCTCCGCTGGTGTTGGGAAGCAGCCGTGCGGACCTCCCACTCCTGATAGAGCCCCATCAAGGCATCTGGATGGGTTTTAAACAGAATGGCTGTGTAACAGTGACAGCCATATTCTTTCTCCTTTGAAACCTATAATTAAAAGGAAAATAAAAATCACTCCTGTATTTTGAAACTTTTTATGTCTGTCTCCCTTTATTTCTAGAGCTGTCAGAAGAGGTGACTGCCTGCTTGGTTTTTTTGCATGGCTTCGCTGTTGTTTGTTAATTTTGTTTCATTTTATTTTATTTTTTCATTTTTGTTTGTTTGTTGGGGGCCTGTTTTACCTAGAACCATTCTCTGGCAAACACAGCATTGCCTACTGATTCCTGAACATTCCTTGTTTGAGATTCATTCCTTTGAACAGCACATTATTTCTCAAAAATTCTATTTCAAGATATACATGACTTCCAGTGTACACCTTGCCCTGAACAGCCTGGGCAGAGATATCCCAAAAGCTTCAGCAGATCTGCAGTGCCAGCTGCTCCCAGCCCCGGCCAGTCCTCTGCCCTTCGGCCCTGTGCTGCAGAGTCACTGAGCACGCGTCTGTCTGCTCAGCCTCAGTGTGGCTTCTCAACCACTGCCCCATGCAGGACTCTGCGGGCTTTGGGGCCAGGAGGCCTGAGTTCAAGTCCTGCCACTCTGCTTCTTAGCTGGGTGACCACGGGCCTGGCCTTTGGCCTCTCTGTCCTCCTTTTCCTCTCCTATAAAGTAGAGGAGAGATAAAACTATCAGCTCCTCCACCGGGTCACTGTGAGGATCAAGCAATTTAATACCCTCAAAATGCTTGGAACAGGTCCTTGTACATGGTAGGGGCAGCCCCTATTACCCTGAGCCTTATGCTAAATTACTCCCTCTGCAATCTCAGGGGTCCAGGTGAGTGGATACTAAGTTGCAATAGGTCAGTACCTCCATGGCCTCCTGGTGATTTCAGAACCTTAGGTTTATTACTCTGAGCAGAAGTGCATTTTGCTGCTGCATACACAGATGAAATAATGCACCTAGAAGGGCATAGTGGTTTATGAGGATGGATTTGTGATGGATCTTTCCTGGGGTCCTGAGTCCATAGAGTCCTATAGGTCAAAGCCATCTCCTTCATCCCTCTACAGAGGGCCTGGAATCCCACCATTAGGCAAGAATGTTCCTTGAAAAGCAGGTGTATCCCAAGAGAGTAGCACATGGCGTTAGCACCATGTGTGATTTGAATGATCAGATCTTTCCATTGATCCTGAGCATCGTAAATGGGACTGGGGGGATGGCTAGAAAGGCTGCGATCTGGCCATGTGGCCCAGGGCCAGCCTTGGCTCAAACCCTCTGACCAAGCGGCCATGCCATGGGCCTTCTAGCAAGCTGTGGTCCCAAACGACCATGCCACATTCCTGCAGCCGGAAAGCCAGGAAAGCGCCTAGCTGGAGCCTTGTGTCAGCTGGGGAAAAGACGGAGGGCTGAGTGGAGGGACTGATGAAGTGGGCCCTTTGTCCTGCCTTCCCAAAGCTTGCCCTGGAGCCCCGCACCCCCTGGTGCCCCCCGTCTCGCCCTTGCTCCCTGAGCAGCCTCAATGACCCTCTCCTTTGCCCCTCAAGAAAACCCTATTGAACGAGATGTCTGAAGTGTTCTGAGAGATGGGAAGCGTTCTGCCCAGGGAAGGGCTTAGTATTTATTAGTGACTTTTGGTCCTGGGTTTCTGGAAGATGACTGTCCCCCAGGATTCTGTGAAAAGGTTCATAGTCAAATTAACTTCAGAAATTTGGAGAACTATATCCCCTTCCTAGAACTTCACAATGAAAATTAGTATTTTTAAAGCTCTGAAAAATCCTGCAGCAAATAATCCCAACCTGAAACCTTGGGATCCCTTTCACCCAACAGAGTTTCTCTCCACGGGGTGTTTCAGAAGCACTGTACTCATTCCCCACACGTGCATACCACTTTTTCCATTATGGATAACAAACAATATAATTTAAAACTCTCGTTTTCCAAGTAGGATGCTCTCAGTATATTTTTTCCACAAATGAAAAGTGACTGAAGGAATCAGTTTACCTATAGTGTGAAAAACTGATAGTGGTTGTATTCATTCTACTAATAATTCTTTTTCCAGAAAGATACATCTAAACTCAAATTTGAGGTCCCACTTCCAAGCCAGGGTGGTTATTTGGGCCAGGGCCTCCCTTCTGTTTCTCACTGTGGACAGGACAAGTCACCAGCTGCCTCATATTTCTATTTCCTTGGCCTGTTTCAAAACCAAACCACGGCAGGAATGCTTCACTCCAGCACCAACAAGCCTAGGTGGGAACGAAATGGAAAAGATTACCTTTTAATTCCCATCTGGGCTTACACTGAGGTGGGGCGGGGGAGTCTGGTGGGAAGGACTCTTAGAATCTCAGAACCCAGCCCCTGGGAGTATCATGAGAAAGGTTGGACTTAGGTATCAACCAGGGGCGGAGGGGACTGTTCTTGCAAGTTAAAGAAAACCTGTGCCAGGAAAGTCCAGGCTCACAAATGGCAGCGCTGCAGGGCAGCTTAAGCATGGACTTTGTCATCAGCCCTTTCCTCAAACCTCACTACTCTCCTGTGTGATTACGTGGCAGTTACTTCCCCTCTCTGGGCCTCTATTTTCTCAACTGTAAAATGAGGACTATGGAACCTGCTGCATAGGGGGTAGTGAGGATTCAATAAGATCCTAGCACAGTCCCTGAAACAACAGTCAATTCTCTCTCTCTGTCTCTCCCTTCCTCTGTCTCTCCCTCTCTCTCTCTCTCTCTCTCTCTCTCTCTCTCTCTCTCTCTCTCTCACACACACACACACACACACACACACACACACACACACATTCTCCTTCACATATATGATGAGGTGGTGATTCCCTTCATGAAAACTCTTCACTTTCTAAAAGCTTTAGCACCGTGATCCCTCACTATGGTCATTTTCGAACTTGAAGATCAAACAGAAGGACTTATTGAAGACACAGATTTCTGCCCACTCACCAGTTCTGGCTCTGAGGTCAGGGACAGGGCCCAGGAATCTGTACCATTGCAAGCTCCTCGGGTGAGTCCCCTGCAGGTGCTTGGCAAGCACACTGGTAAACCCTGCCTCATTCATTTAAAACATGATCATTTTAAAACATGTTCACCCACTTCCACATGCCCACACTCTCAAGCAAGAGCCCCAGTCCATCTCCACAGGTGGGCAAAGCTAGGTTAGTTGGTGTCCAAATTTCATGTGAACCATTCACATCTCTCTGCTGATGCAGCATCGGGGCCCCTGCCTGTGTCCCCTGAGTCCTGCAAGAGAAGTGACGGTGCCCTCTCTGCGCAGCTTTGCGGTGGGGGAGGTGCTTAGGCACAGGGGCGTGGCTGCGGGTGGTGGGACAGGGTATAGCGGAGAAGGAACTAGCACAAGCAAAGCCACAAGGCAGAAAAAGGCAAAGAGGGTGGAGAGAAGGGGTGGGTGGCCACCGGCCCGTGGTGGAGGAAGGGAGGGCCAGGGACTGTCATCTCAGACTAGGGTAGGTTGTGAACACCTCGCTTGGCCTCAGTCAGTGCACCATGGGAGCCAGTGCAGGCTTCTGAGCACAGAGTGACGTTGTCTGGGATGCTGGAGCTCTAAAAACGATACCGCTTTGGCATGCTGAGTGCTTAGAACTACAGAGCATTGGAAGGCCTCAGAAGCAGCTTAGAACCAAGGTCTCACCGACCTCCTGCCCTCGCCCTCATTCTCCCCCAAAGCGAGTCAGAGGAACCAGAATTCCTCTTCTCCTAGGCAGGTCATAGAAACTAGAACCCCTCTCCTCCAAAGCCAGCCATAAAGCCTAGAAATATTACTCTAGCCTTCTCTCGCCTTTCTGTCTAGGAAAAGACTTAGCCTAGTCTGATATTAGGTAATAAGACCTTCATTCCAGAAGGATCCTACCCCATACCTGGGAGGAGAAAATGCTACAATGGAGAGGCCAGGAAGAACCTAACAGACAGTACTTGCTGGATTTCCCCGCTCAGTCTATTACCGTTAGATCACACCCTTTTTGTCCAATCACAGTTCCACATGCTGTCCACCACTCTTCAGCGAACATAAGCATGAAAAGTTTGCCCTGGGCCTTTGGGTCTTCATTCCCGAAGGCTCCCATATCATAGAAAACTTTGATTAAATGAATTTGTTATTCTTTTCTCTTGTTAACCTGTCTTTTGTTCTAGGAGTGTTGGCCACGACCCTCATGATGGGAAGGAGAGGGATCACACCTTTTCACCGCTATAGAGTCATGGCCCAGGAAAGCACTCCAGCCATCACTGGCAGGAGAGATGAGAGCAGGGAGAGGGACCCAGGCTCCAGTAGCTCAGGGGCGAAGCAGCGAGGGACCCATATGAGGGCCGGGGAGTGGTCATGGGAAGAAAGGGAAGAACAAGAGAGGGGCTTGGAGGAGCTGCTGCCCTGGGCAGCAAGGGCATGAAGCTCACAGGGAGGTGAGGACACAGAGACACTTGTGGATTTGAGGAAGTAGAGAAGAATGGTCCTCAACACAGCTCAGCAGCAGCAGGGAGAGAGGGGGATGCCAGAGGGAAGATCATGGGTTTCGGTTATGTCTGTTCATGTGAGGCGACAGAGCAATGATCACGAAGGCCAACGTGCCCTGTCCGCCTCGCCCTCTGCCACCCTCCAATAACTAAGCCTTGCCCGCTTCAAGACCCTAACGGCCCCTGCCAACTGCGGAGGGAGGGAGGCCTGGGCCAGGGCCAGAGCTGATGGAGCAGTCAGCCTGCTGCAGCCAGTTTTGAGGCTGGGACATGACGTCACCAGGGGTAAGGGGAGGAAGGGAGGAAGGGAGGGGAGAATGGGAGAAGAGAAAGGAGGAAGAGAGAGAACAGGAAGAAGAAAGGGAGGAGACGGGCAGGTGGAGAAGGGAGGAGGGGGGGAGGGGGAGAGAAGGCGGAGAGTGGAATAAGTGAGAAGAAAGGAGGGGGTGAGGAGGAGGAGCTGTTCGTTACCAAGGAGTGCAGAGAGGAGGGGTGATGGGAACTACATCTCGCCTAGCCAGGCACCCAGGCCACAGCCAGAGCAGTAGTAACAGAGACATATCCTAGGGGCTTTCTCTAGTTTTTGTTGCTTTTCTCCAAAGCACAGGAAGATTCATTTAAAAACAGCTAGGCAATCAAGGCAGAGCTAGTGCACCCACAGGAGGCTTGGTCTGAGCCCTTAACTGGTCATCAAGGCAAGGAACAGATCCAGGTTATAGGCTTAACCCTTTGTTAAGCACCTCCTCTGTCCTTATAAGAACTGTCTCTGGGATTACAAAATAGGTGCCCATTTTACAGATGAGGAAACTGAGGCTTAGAGCAGGTCAAACACTCATCCAAGATCCCCTATCTGGTAAGTAGCGGAGGCAGAATTTGAACCCTGTTGGCTCCGTCCAGAGCCTGAGGCCCTCCACATAGGAGGCAACCCCTGACAGGACAGGGCAGCCCTTCTGCAGCAAGCTCCAGACCCCTGGCATCCATCTCCAGAGACCTCTAATCCTATTTCTTCCCAATCATTTGCAATCAGCCTTGCTTTTCTTAAATCAACATTCACTTGAGGTCTCCTTCAGGACTAATACCACTGCAGACTGTGGCAGGTCTTCCCTGGAAGTGACTCATTTGCATTTTCCCTGCTGGGAGGGTTAGGTCCTGCCTCCGTGCAGAGCCTAACAGCTGATGGACAGAGCTGCCTCCCAGAGCCGATTCTTCCACTTGAACCTGCTCTTTTCATTTGTGATTGATTACAAGAGCAGGGGTTGGGGATATTTAATTTTGGCTCACTGATTACACTTGTTATGGAGATGGATACAATTAGAAGCTGGGGCTTGAGAAAATGAAATAGAAATAGACAGAACTTTCAAGAACTTTAAAGATTTAGCCATGAATTTTCTGGGACTGGCCCTCGCTTGGATTGCTCGTGCCTCCGGATGGCTGAAGCTATGGACAGTGAGGGGGGACCAAGGGGAAAGCCTACAAAAGGTGAACAACAAAATCTCACCTTTTTCGGAATATTACAGTAGAACATGCACTCAGGCAAAAAGACCTTCCTGAGATCCCACCACAGGTGAGGTGCTGTGTCAGAGGCTGGGGACCCCGAATGCACCAGTCTGAGTCCTGTCCGGGAAACAAAAACCATGCGAGGCATTTCACATGGAGGAGATTTAGTAGAGGGAATGGGTTACACAGAAGATGGAGAACTTGGGAAGCCAAACAGGAGATAGTGAAGCAAGCTGGGGCTTAGCAACCCCAGAAAGCTGCCACTTACTGGGGGTCAAGGGACACAAGGGAGAAGGCGGTATTATCAGAGCCCAGAAGCCAGGGTGCTGGGCAGGGCTGGACCATGGAGAGGGGCTGTCACAGAAGACACAGCCACTGCCAAAACACACCCCAACAACGGAGGAGGGAGGAAGAGACAGAGAAACACCGGTTTCCCCTTTCTTCCCATTTTCCTGTCTCCCATCAGTGCTCCTGTTGGTAGGAAATAGCCGGAAGCCTGCTTCTGCCAGGGAGCCTGGGGAAAGTAGGCCCCCTGCAGTGCAGAGCAGAGCAGGGAGGGGAGGGGAAGGCGTAGGGCATGGAGAGGCACACAGGCAAGTGGCCCCAGCCCCTGCCCTCAAGGAGCTCCCAGGCAGACCACTGCAAGGATGAATGAGAGGGAGCCCAGAGGAGGGGCTCACAGCCGAGCCTGGGGTAGCAAGGCCTCCCATCAGCACTGTCGCCTGTCCTCAGTTTTGAAGAGTGAATGCGATTTGGAGAGGCTGTCTCTGAAGCAAAGGGAAGAGGGGAGGGGGTCATCCTGAAGTAACACCGCCCTCCTGCACCCTGAGCTGTGCCAGGTGCTTTACATACACGCCTTGGCACTCCTAATCCTCAACACCACCTCACGCCGTGACATTGCTCTCACTCTCAAATGAGGAAGCTGAGGCTGAGCAGGACAGGACAAACACGCCCCGCCCGGGTGACGGCCAGGCATGAGGGGCGGGAGCTGGAACGCAGTTTCACAGAGCCCAGTCTCTCGCTGGCTTCCCCCAGCACGAGGGGCTGCCTTACTGTCGGCACCCACCAGTCTTCTGGCAAATGTGACCTTTTCCAAATGCAGACAAACCTCAGACCAAATCTTAAAAGACAATGAAGTTAATAAAAGAAAGCACTTAGTGAACTAGAACAAAACAGACTATTAGTGTAACAACTTTTAACTCCTATTAAGTGTTTAAAAGCTCAATGGAAATGTTTTCTCTTATTATAAGTTCATTGTTTTAAGCTTAAAAGGCAATGTTTTAAAACTTAAAACTTCTCCAGAGCCAGGTCCTTGGCCCAACCACAAACCCACAGGCTAGACAGCCACTGGGCAGGCAGGCGGTCTCGACCGGGCAGAGGCTGGGTGTGCTTGCGCGAGAGCGTGAACATGCGGTGACCTGGACATTTGCTTTGCAGGGCTTCTCATACTTGCAATTATGTAATGATTTGTACCTATTGTTAATTGTTGCTTCCATTTTTCTGGGTCAGAAACTGCACCAGGACCAAGGCAGCTCCATTCGTGTCCTGTTCTCTGTTGCATCAGATGCCGGCTGGTGTCTCTGTCCTTTGCCTGGCTGCGTCACTCCCAGTCAGCCAGTCAGTATTTGTCCAGCACTTATCAGTGCCAGAGCCTGTGATAGATGCCAGACATTTCTTTAATCAGCCTATTCATTTAAGGAGCATTTATTGATCATCTAGGGTAAGGAGATAGTGGGAAGTAAAGCAGACACGTTCCCTTTCATCACAGATTCTGTTTTTAAGCCTCGCAGCCTTGCAAGGCAGATGTCATTGTCCTCATTTTATAAATGGAAAGACGGAGGCTCCAAGAAGGTGAGTAGAATGTTCAAAAGCACAATCCCAAGAAGTGGTGGGTCCAGGACTCTTCTTTTCCCTGCCCTACACTGCCTCTCCCCCTGGCCGCGTGGGACAGCAGGCAGAGGGAGAAGCGGCAAATTATTAATAACCAGAGAAATTGGAAGACCCTGTTGCTTTATGTGTTTCTTATAATAATAAATAAGTGGTCTTCGTAATGTACTAGCCACCGAAAAATGAGATCGTATCTGTAAGCTCTAAACAGAGTGCCTGGCAAGTAACAATCACACAATAAATAGTAGCTAAAACAATGGTCTATTATTACTTTCTTGTTTTAAACCAAAATGGGACCATATTACTCTAATCCAGTGCTTCTCAACCAGGGACAGTTTTTCTGCCCAAAGGACATTCAGCAGTGTCTGGAGACATTTTTGGTTGCCATAACCAGGGGTGGGGTGCTACTGGCATCTAGTGGGTAAAGGCCAGGGATGCCACTAACCACCCTGCGACACACAGGACAGCCCCCACAAGAAAGAAATTTTCAGCCCCAAATGTCACTAATGCAGAGGATGACAAACTGGTCTGCTAAGTACTTTTCCAGGGTTGTTAATTATTCTTTTATAACATTATTCTCAGTAGATACAGAGTGATTGATCACATGGCTGATGACTTCCTGGAATAAATTGGAAAAAGACTTTTTTTCTTGTAACCCGAGTGTAGGATAAATCTGCTTTACTCCAACTTCAGAGACTTCAGAAGAGTGGCCGTTGCCTATAGATTCCATCTCAGAATGGCTTTGGGGTGCTGCCACAGTTTGGCTCATCCCGCCCTCCCTGGGTCTGGCTGGCTCTCTCAGGGAGCCTGGAGGAGGTGGATGGAAGGATCCTTGCAGAAAGAGTCGGGGTTCCAAAGCTTGAGTTACAATTGTAAAGGATCACTGTCTCGAAGTTCTTTCTCTCCCATATCACAGGCCTGGAGGCCCCTTCGTAGCCCATTATGACCTTGGGAAATGTCAATGCACTTCTAGCTAACAGGAACCCTGGAAGCCAGTGCCATGTGACATGAGCCCAGCCGGATTAGAACTATTCCAAATCTTTTTAGGATTACGAAACAATGGCCTTGTCGGAAACGTCAGGATAATTAGAAAAAATAGTGCTGCTTTCTTAATCAGGGTGAGGTTCTGGGGGCTGCAAAGGCTTCAGCTGAGAAGCAACTCCATTTCCTCTAAAACAGGAGGCTATAAAATACCTGCAAGGGTTGAGATTCTGGTCCCTGGTACTTTACCTTGGCCAGAAATGGAAGTCCCTGGTTTATTGTATGTCAATTACACTTCAATAAATATTTTACTTATTTTTTATTTTTAAGTGAAGACTCTGTGATGGGAACCTGGTTATCCCTGGCTGCAGGGGTAAGTGGTTCAGTAACTTACAGAACTAGAGCCAGAAGGGGCCTCAGAGGCCACCTGACACTCCTGCCCCCTGCTAGGGGCCAGAGAAGGCACTTACTAAGATCACTTAGTGGTAGAGGAAGCAGGGACTCAGATTCAGATTTTCCTGACTTGCTCTGCAGAGCTCTTCCCATTTTGATGATGTCCAGGGAAAATAGCCACCTCACTGACAGCCACACTTCCCCTCCCAAGCTCTGATTTCCAAATGGGGAGACACTGCAAAGCACAGCATTGAGTTGGAGTAACTAAAAGGACCACTTTACATTTATGAAGAGTCAGTCTTTATGACATTTTCATACTTGTGTAATCTTTATAAGAACCAGGAAGAAAAGATGGTATCAAAATTCCATTGGCAGTTAAGGAAACTGAGGCACAACGGGGTTAAATGATTTTCCCCAGTGCGGGTAGCTAACGGCAGAGCTGGCACTTTACCACCCTTCTCCTAGCCCTTGTCCCAGAGTTTCCCCCACTCTTTGGGGGCTCCTATTTATTGCCTGGAATTCCAAAAAGGAGAAGAAACCCAAGGGCGCCCAGGAATCCCCATTCGCATCTGGGAGACTTCCCCTGAGAAGGAAGAGCAGGAGGCTGGAAGACAGCGAGAAGCTCAGGCAGCCCCGGCGCCACCTCAGCCCCACTGGCCTGGAAGGCGTCTCAGTGCTCAGAGGAGCCTCCTTGTCAAGGGCAAGAGGGAGAATAGACATTCCTTGACTCTGGTCCTCCCATTAAAATAGGAAGATGACAGAGAAAAAAACACATCCCCCTCCTCTCCCCTCCCCCAGGAACAAAAGTTAAGCCCACCAGCCAACAGGTAGGCTCTGCCCCTTGGCTACTTTGAAAGCCAGCTTGTCCAAAGCCCTACTTCCAATCCCTTATTTTACACCAAACATCAACAGGGAAACTGCTTGGAAGGAACCACATCTTCCAGTGGAAAAATTGATGTGTTTGCCCTAATCGAGTTGCCACTCTGGCAGCCAGCCCCTGGGCCAGTGTGCCCAGATCTGCTCAAGTGGGCTTCACTGCCAGGTTGCCTGGGGCGGTGGGGGGGTGGGGGGCTGCCCCAGCCTCTGCATGAGAAAGTCCTTCCTCCTCATGCTGGGGGGCCTTTGCTTGCCACACTTCCATTAGAAGGACTTTGTCATTCACTGATATCAGTGAGGAGTCTTGAGACAAAAGTCTCACAGAGGTGGACAGAGAAAACACGGAGAAGCAGGGCCATAGGTAGGTTGTGTGAGCAGAAGCACGGAAGGACAGGAGTTGGTGAACAATTAGTTGGCTGGCTAAGGCCTGGGGGTGGGGAGCAAGAAGGGAGTCAAGTGCCAAAGTTCTAAGGTATTCGTGTTGTGGGGTTGTCCCTGAGTTAATATTAATAGTTATCAACCACCCACAGGCCTGCCTCTTGCCCTCTGGGCCTCCATAGGATACAGACAACACACAAGCTCTGAGTGGGCAAGGAGATAAAGAAAGACCTGTCACTGCTGTTTCTCCACCTGTGTGACCTTGAGACAGTTTCTTAACTTCTCTGAGCACTTACTTTTCTGTCAAGTGAGTCAACTAATCCTTGCCCACCTCACAAGGTTGCCATGGGTCTCAAGGAGCTGGATAATGTCACGGCCCTGAAAATCTGAGAGTGCTTACCATGTGCCAGCCTGAGGAATGTTATTCATTAGGACAGGAATGAAAGGTTGTTTCCTACCCAAACCACATTTCTCCCCTGCTCCTTTTCCAATGGAGCCTCACATTTGTTCTGGAGTCTATCCATCTCCAAAGGAGAACAACACTGATGGTCCAGGGTTCCCTACATTGGCCCAGATAGGCTAAAGAGAAAGACATTTCACGGTTGGGGGAGAGGTCTCTTGTGCTGTCCCCCACCCTCACCGGAAGGCAAGTGTTCCCTGGCCACCATCCTGAGACGCTGAAGAAAGGCCTCTGAGGAGGATGCCCACTGTAAGGATGGCAGAGCCGGAGCACAAGGAGAGCCAGCATTCTTGATGACATCGTTGGCCACCAATAGTCCCTTACCCGGAGTCTGCCTTACCTCTGGACTTCTAGAGTCATAAGAAAACAAATGTCCCTATTTTTCAAGTCCATCCGATTTGGAGTTTCTGTTACTTACAACCCAAAGCATCTTCACTGCCGATGGTGAGGGCTTCTGTCACAAGCCAGACACGGAAGTGGTCGCAGGTGCCGGCGGAGTCTGCCACAACTTCTCCACACGCACTAGGAGGAAAGGCAGCCACATGGCGGGACAGGGGCAAGTCCCCAGGAGCAAGGGTCACTCTCCCTTCCTCCCAGTCTGCGTTAGGTCCTGAAATGTTTGCCCAGATTCTGTTTCATTCTGTTTTCGAGTCTTCCCTGGACCTGACTGAACCCTGGACCCTGACCCTTGCAGGACCCCAGGCCCTTTCCCCAAGGGGCAGGGTCCTCAGTTGGAAACATCTCCTTGCCCCAGGCCCCAGGTGATATTAAGGGACTCTCTGGTCATGCAAGAAGTCCCAGCTGTACCCTATGGTCAGTGGCAGCCACTAAAGGGCTTCCTGTAGTACAGGAAACATGCTTTGGAGCTACATTGTTAGAAAGACCCACTGGAGGCCACGTGAAGTGCAAATCATAAACTGGGCCCCAGTGACCGGTGTCTGAGCATATAGGCCCCAGGGGCTGTGTGCTGGGCTGAGGGGTTGGTTGATGGATCCTCTCTGGAGGCCCAGCTTTGACACTGAGTCATCTTTTGAAAGGACTAATACATCGACAGTAACGAAGGCCACCATTTTTTAGTATTACCTTGTATCAGATGCAGAGCTGGGCCCCTCCCAAGCATTCGCTTGTTTAGTCCTCACAATAACTCTGTGGGGTAGGGACCGTTTTTATCCCCATTTTACAGACGAGGCTCCCTGATGCTCAGAACATTCAAGTAACTTGTCCTACTTCCCCCAGCTGCAAAGCAGCAGAGGCTGCAGCGAATCCAGCTCTGAAAGGCCCCCTGGCTCTTAAGCAAGTGCTGCTCAATGTCCTGCAACACGACCATTACGAGCACCACATTTCGTAGTGCAGGCGAGCAGAAGTGCCTGCTAATGGGCCTTTCTCAGGAACGCCGAGTCAGATGAGCCTGTGTTTGTTAAGCATTCACTGGGAGCAGGGCCCTCTCCAGGTTCCGGGATCCGAGCTGCCACCCAAGGCAGAAGCCTGTCCTAGAGGAGGCCCGGTGCCTTTTGAAATCCTCATTCTCCTCAGCCCCTTCTTTCTGAGCTCCAGGATGTGAAAACAATACGTGTGGGAACAGTGGGCCCCACTGTACTTAGGCTTTGTTCTCTTTATGGGTGGGCGGTGGGTGGCGTGGCGCCAGAAGGGAACGCTGCCAAAGGAAACTGAGGTTCTTGTGTGTGCTGGAGATGGGCTCTGCGGGGGGCAAGCAGGTCAGTCCATGGGACCAGGCACTTGCAAACCAAGAGAAGGAAGAAGAGTTTGTAGGTTCTGCTGCCCTCTCAGTTTTCTGAATGCCAGGAGGAAATGTTGGCCAGAATCCAGCTGGGCAATCAGTAATGTTGCTGACTCTCGGAACCTGCCATTTGCTCCTATTCACTTGTCTGTCATTTTTGCCATACACCACCCTGCTTTGCAAAGGGACACTTAGCTGATTGCACAACGATGTCCCTGCGCAGGCAGGCTTCCCAGCCCTGCCCTGCCTCTCCCCTGCATGTTTCCTCAGAGGCAGTGGCCGTGGCAGGCCATCCTCAAGCCTGGGAAATCGCTGCAAAGGGAGCCTGGCTGAGCCCCCAGCTCCCAGCACAATGCTTTCCCTCCCTGGTTTCAACTTTGTTAATTAAGAAAGCTGGCTCGGACTTGGCATGAGGGACAGTATTGTGCCCACCTCTCAAAAGCAATGGGCACCACTCTAAGAACCAGTTGACATGGTGACTGAGCCAGGAGAATGCTTTCAAAATGAGCAATTTCATTTAAAACGATCATTGCATTTTTAACCGAACGGCACATTCCGGTAATTGCGAGGACAACTAATTGGGCAATTGTTGAGAATTTTTTTTCTGTTCTTATTCCACTTAATGGGTGTGTGCACAAACACACACATGCACACACACAATCACACTCAAGATGGGCCAACTTACTAATTCCATGGCTACCAATGATCTAAATTATGAATGGCTTTGCCTCAATGCCAAACTATTTGGTGGTTGTTGATTCAGTGGCATCATCACTTCCTAATGTGCTGAACCCAAGAATCCTCGAAGCTTCCTCCTTCCCCTCCTCTCAAACAGAGCATGTTTGTGAGGTTCAAGGTGTTGTCAAGCCCGTCCTCACACACTCGACCCAACTGGAGGGAAATCTGCCTGGTCAGGGGCTCTGACCTGGGAAAATTACTACATGGCCCTTTCTACATTTTTTATTTCTGAAGTCCCCGGCCTAAGCAGGCATCTAGGTCCACTTGTGAATCCATCCTTCCTCAACATTCAAACACAAACGTCAGCTGAGGGAGAATTGCCTGGACTATGTAAAATGTTTTATTTATTCCGATTTAAACCCTGGGTTCCATGGCCACATGCCTGGTGCCTAAACTGGAATCTAGCTCTTTGCACTCACTGCTTTGGTACACCAGTTGCCACAAAACATTTTTGTTTTAAACATTGTTTCCAAAACTCTAATATGGTCAGCAATTCCTTTTTGCTGGGTTCCTATGTTAAACTGACTTTAGGGAAAATGTTTCCACCACACCCAGGAAACACTGTCCCTCCAAAAAGAGCGTGACTGGTTAACTTATCTTAATTATTTTTTAAAATCCAAATTGCTGCTCTGAGTAAACTGGAGTAACCAAATGTGCTCAGCTTGTGTTTCAGCCCAGGGCAGCAGACTGACTCTGCTGTTTAACTGAGCTGAAATCCAGAGATGAAAAGCTGGGCGGCAAGAGTCCGTCACCCTGCGGGGTAATGGAAACCCCATCTCCATCTCAGATGACAGAGGCCATCCTGACCTTTTATCGCTGCTTGTGAGCCTTTGAGTGCAAAGCATTCCCTTTTGTTCTGATTTTCTGACAACTGTTTAATCATGTTCTGTTCATAGAAATTACAGTAGAACTCTCTTGTTTCTCACATATCAAATGAGATAATGCATGGGGAAATCAAGTTCTAGAAACAAATAGTCAAAGTATAAGACTCCCACCAGCTGTGAAATCCTAAGGTGTGTTGACAGCTCGGTTTGTGGGGTAGATTGCAGGGCAGGGAGGGTATTCACCCTGCCACAAACATTTCCAAATATATTTGCCCTCAACACAAGGTCCGATCATCAATAAAATGAAAGTCTAATTACAACAGCAGAATGGAAAGACTTCAAGGAGGGAATTGACATTTATTATTTTTCACATATGTTATTTTACCCTATCTCTACAATGGCCTATAATGTATGTTCCATTAACGCCACTTTATGGAGAAGGGCACTGAGGCTGGGGAAGGCAAGCTTGTCTGGCTAATAAGTTGCTGCGTGCTTACTCTCCCCCAGCCGCACTCTGCTTTCCAAAACAGTCCAACCACCGTAACTCCAGTGTTCCATCAGCGGCCTACCGCCTGTCCCTCGGCCACTTCAGGCCAAACCAGCTGTTGCTGAGACTTCCAGAGGGCTCAGGGCTACAGAACTGTCCTAAGGCCAGGCACGGTGATTGGCCACTCATTAAGAAATGACCCAATCTCATTCCTCCTGGTTTTCCTCATCCCAAGTGCTTCAGGTACCTCGAAAGTCACCTGGCTCAGGCAAGGCAGATGGGGGACAAGTTTTTTCTTTTTAAAGGGCAAAGGCTTTTTATTTTCTAATAAAAACAATACAATTTGATATAAGAGAAAATAAACAATGCAATACAGGGAAGTGTAGAGAAAGGCAAAAATGTAGAAGTTTCCTCATCCAGAGACAGCCATGGATAACATCTTGGAAAACACCGTGTTCGGCACTTTTCCAAATATAAGCATGTGGTCATAGGTGCGCAGGTTAACATCAAAAGGGTTTTTTTCTTCGCATGCTGTTCCATAACCTAATTATTCTCACTCAAAAGTAGAAAATGCAGATCTAAATATTTTTTAACACTGTGTGATATTCCTCTTTATGAATTTCTACCAGTCACTGAACCAATCCCTGACTGTATAAATCATTTTTGTTAACTATTGTAAATAGCAGTAGAACAAATATCCTTGAACACATAGTTTTTTTTCTTTCACTTCTGTATCTCCCTAACCATTAATTCCCAAAAGTAGAGTTAATAAAAGGTCAAAGGCCCTTTGTTTCTTTTCTTCTTCTTTCATGGCTATAAAAATATAGACAAAAACAGCTGCCTCAAAATGACCAGGGAGAATTTTCTTTTATTCCTTGGGTTTTCTTCCAGGCAGGCTTCTTCATCTATCCTTTGCCTTCTACATACTACGAGCTTTCATACTTGTGAAAATTCCTTTTTATTTTAATCATTATAATATAGGTGGCTCTGAAAAAAACCTTATCGACTCCATCCCACTGCACCTAAAGCCTGTTTGTCTTCTCCAGTTCCACAGGCTGAACTAGAACTGTTTTGTATGTTGATGTCAGAGCAGGGACGAGAAGAACACGTTTCTAAGTAACGTGAAGCCTGAAGGACTTTGGCTCTCTCTCAACTTGGATTTTATTAAAGTCCACAAACAATTCCCCCTCAGTCTTTAGAATGGTATCCCTATTCAGAAAAGAAAAGAATCCATGGAACGATGAGTCCTATGTCCAATGAGACCTTTCTAGGTTGGTTAGGAGCTTCTACTTGAGTTGTTTTTGTTTTTTCATTTTTTACAGAATGCCTGTTCATTACCTCAGTCTATTGTTGCCAGATTTAACCATAATAATAATAATAATAACAATAAATAATAAATCCAGTACTCTCAGTTAAATTCGAATTTCAGATAGACAACAAATGCTTTTTACTATAAATATGTCCCAAATATTGCATGAAGCATCCACTAAAGAATTATTGCTTATCTGAAATTAAAATTTAACTAGGTATCCTGTATGTAAGCTGGCAGCCCTATCTTCATCCCTTTCTCTCCAAATCGGGACATAGTTGTGTGAATTCTCAGAATACTTTCACTAACCTTCTTCCATTAGAATGGCTTATGGGAAACTCTTACCAGTCATGGTAAGTCAAGCCAGACTTCTCTGTTTCATTCTTTGACCACCGCTTTTTGGATTTTATGGCATAAAGCTATAACCCTTTCCTTGACTGGCTGCTGCTGGAGAGGGGAGGTTGGAGAGGGAGATGGCTTGAACTTTTAATTTTTTTCATTGAGCATTCCAGAAGGGCAAGTTTATGATCCAATTTCATTCTCTATTCAAAGCTCAGGAACTCCATTCTTTATTGGAGCCTTTTGAAAGTATAAAAGGGGAATCTAATCGATAACCCCTAACAAGTCTCCCTGGAAATCTAGTTTCTCTTCTTCCTAAATCTCTTGTACCCTGTCTCTAAAGCCCCTCACTAGCCAAAGGCCCTCAAAATTCTCTCTACCCCTAGCCTTCTCAACATTTTTCCTTTCATCTCCTCCTGCTTTTTTCTCAACTCTATTCTTCAGACTGCCCTCCTTCCTTAGAGGCTAAGTTTTTCCCCTCTTCCTTCTTTCTTCCCTACTCTCTTGTCCTTCTCCACCCAATTAGTTCTGCAGAAACAAACTCAAACTGTCATTATGTGGGGATGGGGGCGGGGTGTGGAGGAATTGAGGTAGGGATAGAATTGAAGCAGGTGGAAAATTGGTGGGTGTTGTCTTTCGTGGGCTGAAAGAGGTGGAATATCTTTACAAACTTCCATGCTAATAATTGATATCTCATCTCATAGTTCAGTGGTAGACTTCACAGTTGAGGGGTTCAAAGAACTTAAGGAATTTGCCCAAGGTCACATAGCTAGTCTGGAATACAGCTTAAACCCAGATCTTTGGATCCCAAAGCCTGTGAACTTTCTATTTCATGATACTGCTTCTCTCCCATTTTAGCTGTACATTGTAAAAGAGATATTAGATAACATTCGTTACCTGATGGCAAGTGTAGTGGTCATGGTGATTGATTTCCTAATATCTAGTCACCTCTGTGTTATTAATTTGCTAGGGCTTCCATAACGAAGTACCACAAAGTGGGTGGCTTAAACAACAGAAATGTATTGTCTCACAGTTCTGGAGGATAGAAGCCCAAGATCGAGGTGTTGGCAGGATTGGTTCCTTGTAAGAGCTATGAATTTTGAGGGGAGGGACATGATTCAACCCATAACAACCCCAAGGGATTGGTATAAGCCAATTATATTCTTCCCTTCTTCCTGGTTACTAGTTTATAATTGGGCATGTAATTTAAGAATAGCCAATGACACTTGAGGGGAAATTTTCCAGAATCTCATAGGAAAGGCTTCCTCGTTCCCAAAGAGTCACAAAAATAGGCTTCTTCCCCAAAGCGTTGTCAAGTCTGGGTGTGGTGTCTGGAACTACTGCAGCCATAATGCCCCACCCTTAGGATAAACCCACACAGAGATGCACACGGAACAGAAGAATTCCAGAGCAGCCAAGTGCCGCGATGAACTCTTTCCAGATGCTCCCATCTGTGGAATTTTTACCATATGAACTAATGCATTTTCCTATTTCTTAAGCCAGTTTCAGTCAGGATCTTCTATTATCAGCTACCGAAAGCATCCTAATTAATACCAAATAAAAAGGCACTACCAAGTAGGTACAGTATAAAATATTGTTCAAAATTCATTCAACTCACCAGATTTAAAATGATACAAATCATGATGACATATTTATTTGGAGAAATTTGCATTATTTCAGATTTGGTACATAAAGTGAGACCAATCAATGTATTATACTATACCATTTAAATCTTATTAGCTCAAATTTGCAAAAAAATAAAAAAGCATAATTGTTTTCAAACCTGGGTGTGCATCAGAATCATCTAGAGGGCTTACTGGAACAGATTACTGAGCCTCACTTGCACAGCTTCTGATTTAGCACATCTGAGGTGAAGCCCGAGAATTTGCATTTCTAACCAGTTCCCAGATACTGCCAGTCAGCATGCCACACTTTGAGAACTACTGATCTAGTAAAATAAACCCTGGTGTTCCCAGAACAGTCTGGTATATGTGATCCTTTCCTGTGAGGGAGGGTCTTAAAAACAATTATAAAAATAATCATCATTTATGAAGTATCTACCAGTACAGACCACTGCACTGGACATTTTACATTTATTTAGTTACTTTTCATGATGACTCCTTGAAGTGGGTTTACCAACTTCATTATACATATGGGGAAACTGAGGCACACAGAAGCTAAGTTATTTGTCTAAAAGCAAGAACCAAGATCTGGATCCAGGCCAGTGTGACTACATGATCTTTTTATAAAATATGTGCCCATCAGAGACAAAATGCTGGTCTAGCTAGAACTCGGGGCTGATGCAGCAAAGACAATTCAGAAATTACTGAGTATCACAGCTTGAAGAAAAAGGGCATCTCTGGCTGAAACCAATCACCCCCAACCTGGGGAGGCGAATGGCTCTTCTGTGGCTCTTTCCCCTGAGGCTGCTCAGCTGCCTCTTGAAGGCTCTGCCCTGGAGGCTGAAGCCACAGGGCCCACAGTGACGCTCTGCCATCCTCCCCACACAGCGGGTGCTGCTGGAGGCCTGTGCAGCCAGCCACGTCCCCATGCATCCTGATCCTGCCTTGCCCTGGCTGCCACATGAGTGGGGGCCAGCACCCCCTTGTTCACTGCAGAGACCAGGCACTACTTCCTGGAGGCCGGCAGAGAGGACAGGAGGGCATCTGGGAAGGCAGACCTTATTGTGTCTGGTTAATCTCAGGATACAAAGAATTCCCTGAACGGGCAGTTTATTCCCATATGGAATACCTTAATCATCACAAGGAATATAGATAAGGAAGGAGCCAAACCCACTCTGGAATTGCCACTCATCAAAACATCCCAAAATAGACAGTTCCCCCAAGGAGGCAGCTGAGAAAGTAGTTTTTTTGTCATTGCTTTGGCATTTAAGCCTGACAGAAATCACAGGGCATTATTCTTTGAAAACCAGTAATTCAAGAAGATGGGATATGGCCAAGAGTCATTATTCACTGGAAGCTGTTGATAAATCTGATGTGCCAGGGGAGAGCAGAGATTGGCACCTCTGGCTTAGAGCACTCAGGGCCTGACTTTCCTTTGAAAAAGGACAGTGTCCCCACCCACCACTCAACGCTTTGTTGGGGGGGCGGGGGGGGGGTAAAAGGACAGGAGCCACCTTGATTTCATTATCCTCTTCCACTCTGGGCTGGACCACAGACCCAGGCCCAAGGTCTTAGAGGATCTTACTCCTCCCTCAGACTTTGATATGCAATTGCTTCTTGAGTTCTGCTGATTTTTCATTCCCGAACTGGAATCCTAGAGTGAAGAAGCTGAAATTGGCACCCAGTCATCTGACCCAAGCTCTTCACTTTAGAGAAGACACCAGAGAAGGAGGGGGACTTGCCCAAAGTCACATGGGATGTTAGGGGCTAAGGTATACCCAAGAAGGACCCCGCCGAGGGCTGATGCTGGAAAGAAGCTGACTAGGAGACATATTTGACCCAGCTTAGGTCAGTGCTTACATTTCCTAAAGAAGGAGGCAAGAGGGAAGGGGAAAGGCCCCTATCACTGAGGGTCAATGGGAAGAAACCAACAGGGAAGGAAATTAATCTTCACAGAGTTCCACTTTGGCTCCTAGTGTGAGACATTTTACCTATAACCCCAGCTCACCTCTCACTCTCCTTAGGGGTGGATTTTTACTCCCATTTTACTGATGAGAAAACTGAAGCCCAGAGTGGTTAAGTGACCTGCCCAATAGCATACAGTTTATGCCTAGCAGAGCCAGGATGAAAAGGCACGTCTCTGTACAATTCCTTTGGTGTTCACACCTCCCTCTCTGACCAACCCCCAGCCCCATCCGCCTTGAGGTCAAGCCAGAGTAACCAAACCAACCTCCTGGCAGGTGCCTCACCCTGGGATCTCTGCAAGTCAGGCCACTTGTATATCACTAGATTGCTTTTCCCAGAACACTCTCATTTAAAGTTGCCAGAATGTCAGATAAGTGGAATTTTGTAATATGTAGACTTTTTTTATCTGCCTTCTTTCACTTATCAGGTTTTTGGGAGCCATCCATGATTTTGCACGTTCATTCCCTTTTGTTTTTGTTTGTTTATTTTACTGTGTAGCATTGCATTGTGTAGACATACCACAGTTTGTTCATCCATTCATCAGCTGATAGGCATTTGGGTTGCTTCAAAGTTTTTGATTATTATAAATAAAGTTTCTATAAACATTCACATACAAGTCCTGTGTGAACACCTATTTTCACTTCTCTTGGGTAAATACTTAGGAGTGAAATTGCTGGGAAATACATTAAATGTATGTTTAACTTTATAAGAAACTGCCAAACTGTTTAACAAAGTGGCCTTACTATTTTGCATTCCTGCTAACAGTGTTTGAAAGTTCCAGTTGTTCCATATCTTTGTCAACCCTTGGTATTGTCTTTTTAATTTAAGTCATCTAGTGGATGTGTGGTGGTATTTCATTGCAGTTTTAACTAATGATGTTGAGCAACTTTTTGTGTATGTATTTGCCATCTGTATATGTTCTTTAGTGAAATGTCTGTTCAAATCTTTTACCCATGTTTTAATTGGGTTGTTTATCTTCTTATTATTGACTTGTAAGAATTCTTTTCTACATTTCAGATACAAGCTCTTTGTTGAATATATGTTGTACAAACATTTTCTACCAGTCTGAGGATTGCTTTTTCATTTCCTTAAATGATAACTTTTGAAGATGCTATCTTTTCATGAAGTCCAACCTAATTAATTTTTTTTATAATGAATGCTTTTTGTGTCCTATTTAAGAAGTCTTTGCCTGACCCAAGATCACTAAGACCTATCTTTTTTTCTACAAGTTTCATAGTTGGCTCTTACATTTAGGTCTATGATCATTTTTGTGTATGGTGTGACAGAAAGGTCAAGGCTTATGCTTTTGCATAAAGATATCCCATTGCCAACCCTTCTATTTTTGAGGCTCTTGATATACTTTTTAAAAAAATGAAGTTATGCCAAAACAGTTATGCCACAACGAAATATGTTGTGGCATATTTTAAATGTTCACACTTAATAAGTTAATTCTCTTAACCCAAAAGGTATGAAGGTACAGTGATTGCATGTATAATCTAATTTGCTAAAATTATTTTGAGATTTCTAGAGACAGGCCCCACCCTTGCCTTGTCCTGCACGATCACCAAATCTGCTTCCTTGAGGCAACTCTCTGCACTCCCCGTAAGGGCCGAATTGCCTGCAGGGGCTCACAAGACGGCCCTTGGTACCAACACAACAGCTATTGTTTGTGGGGGCCCTACTGCTTTATATGTAGGTATTACACATATAAATATCACATGGCATGTACAAATGTAACATTTGATTCTTGCAACAAATAACATGTTACTATCCTTATTTTACAGTTGAGGAAACTAGACTCAGAAATTTTAAGTTCCTTGCCCAAGGTCACTACATGACAAAACAGCAAAGAAGCTGGGATTTGAACCCAGCTATGCAGAGACCAGAGCTCTATTCTCCACACCTGACCATCTCTCCACAGACCCAGGCTTGATATCAATACTTGTGACACCGTTAATGTGAGCTCCTGAACCCCTGGTTGTGTGACCATGTCAGTTGGATTGAACTGACCTTTGTCATTTCTATGGAAATAAAGGAAGGAGATATTTCCTCAATAAATGAAAGATATGAAACAGATTATAGAAGTCATTTTTCCTCAGGCTTTATATTTTTAAAAATTTCAAACATACAGAATGCTGAAGGAGGAACACCATTATATCATACACCTAGATTAATATTAATGCTAATATTTTGCCACATTTATTGTACTCTATGGACTATAAAGTTTTCAGAATTATTTGAGAATAAGTTGCAGACATCAAGACACTTCACGCCTAACTTCGCCATGCATTTCCTAAAAACAAGGATGTTTTACAGAATGCTAATACCATGAACATATCTAACAAAATTCATAATTCCATAGTGTCTAATATCCAGTCCAAATTCAAATCTTCTTAATTGTTTCCTAAATGACTTTTACAGCTTTTTTAAAAAAAATTAGAATCCTATCAACACATTGTATTTGGCTGTTGTATCTCTTTAGCCTCTTTAAATCTACAATACCCCCACAACTTTTATTTTATGTTTTTATGACATTGACTTTATAAACAACATGGGCCAATTTTCATGTCCACATTCTGGATATGTCTCATTGTTTCCTAGCCTCCCAGTGACCAGCTGAGCCCAGGGAAGCAGAATTGGGAGGGATATGTGAATTCATCGTAAACAAAAGTTGTGATGTGTAGAGCGGCAGAATGGTGCCTTGGCAGGGGGCTGGACAGAAGGAGCTCAGGAGACTTGGCTTCTAAGCCCAACCACCATCTCACAGCTACCTGTCTCTTTGGACTGCCCCCACCCCTGCGTCTAATGGGGGACATGCCCAGGTAATCTGTATGGTTAGCAAATATGGCCTTATGGAAGGGCTCAAAAAAGAGTGAGGGCACAGGAAAAGACACAACAGTCAACTTGAAGGCAATCCCATTGGTCAAAACTGGCACAAATTGAGAAATAAGTAAACGAAGTATTGAATTATAACCCATAAAGTAAAATAAATATCCATGATTCCTTACAGATATAAATTTTAAAATTGCATAAATGTAAAAGAAAAAATAGCTCTTACTTACAGAAGAACTCCAATTAATAAATGTACATGAAGTGAGAATTTTTTTCAAAAAAATCACTATTAGGTAAACACCACAGTAATAATTATTACAGGCAAAATCTACCAATAGATGCTCAAATTAGTGTGAGAAAGTCTGAGGAGAAACCAAATAGTTGCATAGTCTCAAAGTATCTCCTTCATGATATTTACTACTTATGAGATAAAAGGAAAAATGGTAATTTTGCAGTGGAGAAAGCCAGCAGACACCTTAACCAAATGATCAAGGTTAATTATCGCTAGTGATAAGACGTGTTGACATCACGTACACCAATGCATAGGCTGAGAAGGTCACATCACTGTGGTATTCATGCCCAAAATGCGTGACCTCAATCCACTAGTGAGAAAACATCAAACAAACCCCAACTGACAGCTATTCTGCAATATAACTGACAGTATTCTTTACAAGTGGCAAGGTCACAAAAGACAAGGAAAGCCTGAGGAACTGTTGCAGATTGGAGGAAACTACAGAGACCTGATAACCAAATGCAATGTGAGATCCACATTGGTGGAAGAACTGGTGAAGTTCAAACTAGGCCTGCAATTTAATTAGTAATAACTAATAGTATCAATAATAACATTAATAGTGCCAATGTTAATTTTATGGCTTTAATGTAAGATGTTACCTAAACATACAGGGAAGCCAAGCAAGGCTTTATGGATACTCTACGTTTTTCTTGTAACTTTTCTGTAAGTCGAAAGTTGTTTAAAAATAATAAGTAAAAAATTTAGCTGTATGTGTAAAGTGAAGTTGAACATTCCCTAGCTGCTGGGGTCTAAGGATCACAGGTGGGAGACCCCTGCCTTCAACATTTTCCTCTTCAGCCTGTCCAGATGTCCAAAATCCCACCATTCAAGATGCATTACTTTCAACTAAGGTTTTGTGTTCCCGAAGGTCCGATGAGTCATGAAACAGTTATTTGTTGAGCACTTTCTATATTCAGGCACCTGCTAAGTACTAGGCATAGGTAGTGGGTAAGACAGACAGGGCTCTGTCTCGCTGGAGCTTATGTTCAACCATCAGCATCTTAGCATGACACTAAGATTAGTTGGGCTGCTCCATTTCCTCCAGGAGCCACAAACCAGGTCCTAAGGAGAGGTAAATTTGAATAAGTAAAAGAGGGGAAGCTAAGCTTAGAGCACAGAGCAGGGGCCATTTGGAGAAAGCAGGCCTGCAGAGGGGCTTCTGGAAGATCCAAGAACCGGGCATGGCACTGAGACAGACAGGACGAGGCACTGGGAGGAAACAGCACGGCCTGGGTGTGACGGCCAGCCCGAAGACCCAACCCACGTGAGGTCTGAATTGAGCCTCAAATAGTGACAATAGCCAACACCTGGAGAGCTCTGGTTACGTGGCTGGTATCATATGTGTGATAACTCATTAGACCCTCACAGCAACCCTGTGGGGTGAGGTACTATTGTTAACCCCTTTTATAGATAAAGGAACTGAGGTACTGAGAGTTCAAAGTCACACCGACCTCCAGAGTCTGTGCACCTAACACCCATGCTCTGCTGCCTTTTCCAACGCTGAGTGACAACACCTTGACCCAGGGAAAGAAGAAGGGTGACGGTGACACATAGCCAAGACCAAGACCTCATCTTTGGATCTAACAAAACAAAACGGCTGAGCCTTGTTTCGTATGAGTGCCTACTATGTGTTGGGCACAATACCCAGTGCTTTCCTTGTATAAGTCATATGAAATTCATATTTCTGAGGTGCTATCATTCTCATTTTACAGATGAGGAGCCTCAGAAACGTTAAGTATTTTTCCCAAGGTCACACAGTTCTGGTAATAGGTGAAGCCAGGATTTAGCTGATTGGTGGAAATGTTTGGACTTGGTTGCTCCCCTGGCCTAGCTAGCACTAAGTAAGTACACATTCTCTCTCTCTTTCTCTCTCTCTCTCCCCCACCACTCTCCCTCTCCCTTCTTCCCTTTCCCCCTCTCTCTCACACACTAAAGTTAATTATTTAATGCCCATAATATGTATCTTGAGGATGGCATTTTGTAGCACTGAGCTTTAAATAGTACATGTTTAAATACATTTAATCCGCTGAATATTTCGAGGTAATTAATCTCCGCAGGGTAAGAGAATGCTCAGGTTTCCCAGCACATCATAATACATCCGAATCAGCTGAGGAAATGATTTGCACACTCTGCAGTGGGTTGAGAAAGAAAGATTCACTTACAAGACTTTTAGAGCTGACGCCCTGGTGTTAACTAGCAAAAATGCTGCTAAAGAGAAGAATTAAGGCACCGCCTAGTGGTTGGAAGTATTTCAGCAAGGAGAGAGTGTGGCTAACAACTGCAGGGCAAAATGCATGTTTGGGTTTTGGCGGGGGGGTATTTTGGTTTTTGGAGAGGAGAGCCCTGAAAATGTGTGCACACACAGACACACTCACACGTAGATACACACACACACTTCACATAAGTTTTATGCATCAAATACACATCACCATGGTACACAGCACCTGTGTCACATGCTGCTGTTTTATGGGGTGTGGGAGTGGGGTATTTGAGCTGTGTTTTGAAAGCTGGGTAGGATTTAGGAGGGCTGCAGGAGCAGGTGGTGCTTTCCTGGGAGGAAGCTACCCCGGAAGGCTATGAAGCCTGGTGAAGCAGCCACAAAACACTAGGCCGAGGGCCTGGAGCCCTGGGGACTTAGTCACTGGCTTGCTGGGGATGCTTAGACAAGGCATCCCTCCATCTTTGCGCCTCAGTTTCCCAAGTGTAAATTTAGGTGATTGGCCCTTCTACAAACCTTTTTGGTCTAAAATTATATATTCCATAAGTCTAGAAATATGAACTGAATCACAGTTCATAGAGGACTACAGAGTGTTAGGGAGTGTCATTGGTGGTAGAGTGGCTGAGCTGTCAGCTGGAGAAAGAAGAGGCAATTCCCCCCATCCACGCTCATAAACATGCGGAAGGCGTCCCCTCTGTGGTTAATGGCAGCGCGCCCTCTGACATGCACGGAAGGACCAAAGACATGCAAGACCATTACCTAGGTGGTGGGTACGGCATTTCATATAAGAATGTTTTGCCTGGCATCACGATTGGTGCATTGCACTCGTCACTGCATAACAGGAGAAACACAGCGCAGTATCAGTGGGGATTCACCCTGACAAATACAGCCGATTGGTGCACTTTCCCATGAACAGTTTGAAACTCCCCGAGTGTACATTCTCGCTTTTATCTCCAGACCTTGGAACGTGCTGTTTCTGCTCAGAACGAACACATACGCTCATATTCACGCACACGCTCCTGTGTACTCATACCTTTATTTACAATATTCACTGCCGTTTATTTGATTCTTACCAGCGGGCGTGAATCCTAGGCAACAGTTGCTCAGGAATGAAAGAAATATAACCTTTATTTTTCTATAATACAAAATAGATTTTAATTTGAGCCCCAATTCTGCTAGGCGGGCAGCCAATTTGGAGGGTCTCCCCATACTCCTTATTGCATCTAGATCCCCGGGCAGGATGAGGTGGAATTTACGTAACGTCTTTGACATTTCCAGTCCATGTTGGCTGACAGGTCCCCTGACCTATCTGTCCAGGGAGCTCACTGTGGAGATGCCCCTTGTTCCCAGCACATGAGTTTCTTAGAGACCACCATGTCAGTCTCTGGCACACAGGAAATTATTCTGCCATGCCCTGCCATGCCAGCTATGATGCCCTGTCCACCCCGAAACACCCCTCACAGTCATCTCCATCCCTCTCAGGGCAATTCCAGCCCTGCTGGGCGTTTACCCAGAAAGGTAGGCACAGGTTCCTTTAGCACTTGGGTTCCACAAGTCTATTTGGTGCTTCTGTGGTCTTTCTCCAGGGATACGTCTAAAAGCTCAAAGAGGAAAGGATCTTGTTTTACAGGACCCAATGGCAGCTGTGAATTTCCTTCCCTATCCCTCCTTTTTCTAGGAATTCTTTGTGAATTTTCAGAAGCTGGAAGCTTTCAGATGGCTTTATCGTGCAAGAGCTCAATTCAATCAGGAGAATTGCCCCTCGGAAGTCTGTAATAAGGGACATTCAACAAAATAACAGATCCTTATAGGTGTCAAGGTCATGAAAGAGGAACAATTGGAGATTGTTGGAGAAAAAGGAGAAGTGACAATTGAATACAACATGGAATCCTGTATGGGAGCCCTCCTCCAATACTACAGTCTTGACTACTGTATCCATATAATAGGTCTTAAAATTAGGTAGACTTATTCCTCTTATTTTATTCTTTTTCATAATTGTTTTAGCCCACTTCAGCTCTTTTGCCTTTCCATATAAATTTTAGAATAATCTTGTCTATATCTACAAAATACTTTGCTGGGATTTTCACAGGAATTGCATTACACCTATACATCAATTTGGGGAAGAACTGACCTCTTTACTGTATTGAGTCTTCCAATCCATGACCACAGTAGATCTCATTTATTTACTTCTTCTTTGATTTCTTTTTATCAGTGTTGTATACTTGTCAACATACAAATCCTATACGTGTTTTTCTACATTTACGCCATAGTATTTAATTTTTAAGCAACTATAAATAGTATTGTATTTTTAACTTTAATGTACATATGTTTATTGCTAGTACATAGCAACAAATTGTTTTATGTTTATCTTGTATCCTACATGTTTGCCAAACTCACTTATTATAGCTTTTATGTAGATTACTTGGGATTTTCTGTGTAGACAATTATGTTGTTTGCAAATAGGGACAGTTTTATTTCATCCTTTCTAATATACATACTTTTATTTGCTTTTCTTGCCTTGTTGCACGGGTTAGAACTTTATCACTATGTTGGATAAGAGTGATGAGAATGAACATCTTTGCCTTGCTCCTGATCTTAGAGGGAAAGCATTCAATTCTTCACTATTATGTTAGCTGAAAGTTTTTATAGATGATTTTTATCAAGTTGAGGAATTTTTCCCCTATTTCTAATTTTCTGAGAGTTTTTATCATGAACAGATTTTGAAATTCATCACATGTTTTTTCTCCATCAATAGATATGTTGACACAATTTTTATTTTTTGGCCCATTGTTGGATTGCACTGATTGGCTTTCAAATACTGAAATAGCCTCACTTCCCTGGAATAAATCCCACTTAGCCATGGTGTATAATTATAATTCTTTTTATATATTGCTAAATTCTATTCACTATTATTTTGATGAGATTTTTTTTGTCTGAGTTCATGAGAGATATTGGTCTGTAGTTTTCTTTTTCTTTTTTTCTTTGTATTGTCTTTCTCTAGTGATATTAAGGTAATACTAGCTTCATAAACTGAAGTGGAAAATGTTTTCTATTTTCAGGATGCAGTTGTGTAGAATTGGTATTAATTCATTTTTAAACAGTTGGTAGAATTCACCAGGGAAACCATCCGGGCCTGGAGATTTCTTTTGGGGGGCAGTTTTTAAATTATGAGCTAATTATCTTAACAGACATAAAGCTATTAAAATAATCTATTTCATATTAGGTGAGTTGTGGTAATTTGTTTTTGTTGTTTTGTTTGTTTGTTTGAGAAACTGGTCCATGTGGTATATGTATACCATGGAATACTATTCAGCTTTAAGAAACAATGGTGACATAACACCTCTTGTATACTCCTGGAAAGAGTTGGAACACATTCTATTAAGTGAAGTATCCCAAGAATGGAAAAACAAGCATCACATGTACTCACCATCAAATTGGTATTAACTGATTAACACATAAGTGCACATATAAGAATAACATCTATTGGATGTTGGGCAGGGGGGAGGAGGGAGCAGGGAGAAGGGGATGGGTATATGCATAAACAAAGAGTACGATGTGCACCATCCAGGGGACGGACATGCTTGAAGCTCAGACTTGGTGGGGGGGGGCAAGGGCAACATATGTAACCTAAACATCTGTACCCCCATAATATGCTGAAATAAAAAAAGAAAAATAAAAAAAAAAGAAACTGGTCTATTTCATCAAAGTAGTTATATTTATGTACAGATGTTTGTAGAATTCTTGTATTATTCTTTTGAGGTCTGCAAGGTCTATGGTAATAGCCCCTCTTCATTTCTGATATTGGTAATATGTATCTTCTCTCCTTTATTTGTTTGACAGTCTTGCTAGAGACTTGTCTGTTTGATATTTTAACCGGCTCTTTGATTCACTGATTTTCTCTATTATTTTTCTATTTTCAGTTTCATTGATTTCTGCTCTTATCTTTATTATTTCTTTCCTTTTGTGTGTTTTGGGATTTTTTTGTTCTTCTTTCTCTAGGTTTTTGAAGTGGGAGCTTAGACTATTGATTTGAGACTTTTTCTCTTTGCTAATATAGGCATTTAGTGCTATAAATTTCCCTTTCAGCGAAGCTTTAACTATGCCCTACAAATTTTGATATGTTGCATTTTCATTGTCATTCAATTCAATATATTTTTTTAAAATTTCCATTGAGATATCCTCTATGATCCATTAATTATTTAGAGGTGTGTACTTTAATTTCAAGCATGTGAGGTTTTCCTGCTGTCTTTCTATTATTTTTTTTTTTTTTTTTTTGAGACAGATTCTCACTCTTTTGCCCTGGCTAGAGTGAGTGCCATGGTGTCAGCCTAGCTCACAACAACCTCACACTCCTGGGCTCAAGCAATCCTTCTGCCTCAGCCTCCTGAGTAGCTGGGACTACAGGCATGCGTCACCATGTCCGGATAATTCTTTTCTATATTTTTAGTTTTCTGATTAACTTCTTTCTATTTTTAGTAGAGACGGGGTCTCGCTCTTGCTCAGGCTGGTTTCGAACTCCTGAGCTCAAACAATCCGCCCGCCTCTGCCTCCCAGAGTGCTAGGATTACAAGCGTGAGCCACCGCGCCCGGCTTGTCTTTCTACTCTTGATTTCTAGTTTGAGTTGATTGTGGTTGGAGAATAGATTCTGTATGATTTCACATTATTTTTAATTTGTTGAGATTTGTTTTATGGCATAGTATATGGTCTATCTTGGTATACATTCTATGGGCATTTGAAAACAATGCAAATTGTGATGCTTAGTGGAATGTTTTATATATCTTGATCAGATCCTATTTGTTGATAATGTTGAATTTCTAGAATTCTTCTATGTTCTTGCTGATTTTTTGTGTAGTTGTTTTATCAATTGTTGAGAGAGGGGTATTGAAATTTCCAACTATAATTATAGATATGCCTAATTCTTCATTCGGTTCTATCAATTTTTGCTTCGCATATTTTGTAGGTCTATCATTTGGTGCACACACATTTAGAATTACTATGTTTTTTTGGTAGACTAATCCTATTACCAGTATACAATGCCCCTTTGTTTTCTCTGAAGCCTATTTTATCTGAACTAATTACCTTAGTAGACAGAAAGCTGACATAATTTTGTCTGACAAATATATGACAAAAAAACATAATTTGTTCAGAAATATATAGCCACTTCTGCTTTCTTCTAACAAATGTTTACATAATATATCTTATTCTATCCTTTTATTTTCAACTGTCCATACAATTATATTTTAAGTGAGTTTCTTGTAGTTAGCACATAGTTGGGTCACAATTTTTAATCACTCTGCCAATTTTTGTCTTTTAATTAGTGTATTTAGACCATTAACATTTAATGTAATTATTGATATGTTAAGGCTTTAGTTTGCCATTCTATTTTTTGTTTTCTGTTTGTTCTCTCTGTTTTTTACTTCTCTGTTTTCTTTTTCCTGCTTTACTTTGGGTTACTTGAATATTTTTTAGATGTTCATTTTGTTTTATTTATACTGTTTTTGAGTATATCTTTTTACACAGCTTTTTATTGGTTGCTTTAGATTCTATGTTATTTATACATAATTTATCACAGCCTACTGATATCATTATTTTACCAGTTCAAGTGAAGTGTATTTACCCATATTTTTGCTTACTACATTCTTTTTTCTTTCCTGGTGTTTCAAGTTTCATTCTTTTATCATTTTCTTTCTGTTTAGAGAATTTTCTGTAGCCATTTTTTTAGAATAATTCTACTAGTGACAAATTTTTTTAGTTTTATTTTATTTGAGACTGTCTTGATTTTTCCCTTCAAGCCTGAAGGTTATTTTGCTGGATATAGGATCCTGTGTTGACAGTTAAAATTTCATAAGCACTTAAATATGTGGTACTTCCTTCTGATCTCCATGGTTTCTGATGAGAATTCTGGTGTCATTCAAATTGTTTTCCCCTGTAAGCACAGTGTTGTTTCTCTCTTGCTTCTTTCAAGATTTTTAGTTTGTCTTTAGTTTTCAGAAGTCTGACTAGGATGTAATCTTGGTATGGATTTCATTGGATTTATCCTGTTTGGAGTTCTTGCAGCTTCCTGAGTCTATAGGTTTATGTATTTTGCTAATTAGAGAAATTTTCAGCCATTATTTCTTTGAGCACTGTTTCAGCCTTGTCCTCTTTCTCTTCTCCTTCCAAGACTCTGATGACATGAATGTTAGATCTTTTGTTATAGTCCCAGAGATCTCTGAGGTTCCACTCATTTTGTTTTCAGTCTATTTTCTTTGTGTTGTTCAGATTGGGTAATTTCTAATGTTCTATTTGACAGTTCACTGATTTTTTTCCTCTGCTCTCCCCATTTTGCTATTAAGTCCATTCACTGAATTATTTTTTTAAATTTCAGTTATTGTATTTTTTAGTTCTAAAATTTCCATTTGCTTCCTTATTTCTTTTATTTCTTTGCTGATACTTTATTTTTACTTCTCTGAGACTTTGTACTTTTGTTTCAAGTATGTTCATTAATTGCTCTTTGAAGTATTTTTATGATGACTAATTTAATATGTGACTAATCTTTGTCACATATTCTGGCTTGGGTGAGGCAAAGTCATAACTTTTAACCAAAACATTTGTACCCTCATAATATTCTGAAATAAAAAATAAATAAATAAAGTTTCTGGCATCTTGGTATTGGCATCTATTGATAATCTTTTAACATTATGTTTGAAATCTTCCTGATTCTTGGTATGATAAGTGATTTTTTTTTTACTCTTTTTTTTTTTTTTTTTTTTGAGACAGAGTCTCATTGTGTTGCCCAGGCTAGAGTACCATGGCGTCATCCTAGCTCACAGCAGCCTCAAACTCCTGGGCTGAAGTGATCCTCCTGCCTCAGCCTCCCGGGTAGCTGGGACTACAAGCATGTGCCACCATGCTCCACTAATTTTTTCTATATATATATTTTTAGCTGTCCACATAATTTCTTTCTACTTTTAGTAGAGACAGGGGATCTCACTCTTGCTCACGCTGGTCTCGAGCTCCTGACCTTGAGCAATCCACCCGCCTCAGCCTCCCAGAGTGCTAGGATTACAGGCGTGAGCCACCACGCCCGGCCGATAAGTGATTTTTGATTTAAATCTGGTCATTTTGGGTATTATGCTTGCTTCTTTTGTCTTATTTGAACCTTCTGTTTTAGCTGACTTTCTCTAACACTGCTCACAACAATGGGAGCAGAGAGTGGGGAAGGGCATCTCATTATTTCCAGGTGCAAGTAGAAATCCAGGTTCTCCACTCTACCTCTATCAACACCTGAAGACAGGATGTGAGAGTTCCTTGCTACTGCTAGGTGGGGTAGAAGTTCCAATTTCCCATTAAGCCTCTGCTGATATCTCTCCAGCTGAGAGAGGTAGGAATACCTCATTGCTATTCCCCACATGTCCTCCACTGATGTCACAGGGGTGGAGGGGAGGGTGGCCCTCTTACTGCAAGGCCTTCTGTAATACTACCCCACTGAGATGATGGAAAGTTACCTCATTACTGACAGATAAGGATGGAAGTCCAGGCTTCCCACCTGGTCTCCACTGACACTGTGGAGAGGTGGGCTTCCTCATGATCCAGTGACGATTAAGGTCCCAACTCTCTATTTGACCTTCTCTGATACCACTCCAGCAAGAGGGTTGGGACATTTCATCACAGTTTGTTGAGGATGAGTGTCTAGGCTCACTGCTTGGTCTTTGTTGGAGTAAGTGGGGCAGCATTTTTTTCTGTCTCTCTTCGCTGGAGTAGAACAGTTATCAATAAAATCTTTCTGTCTTGCTAGACTGCCCCTTTCCTGGCCCATTAGTTAGAGAACAGGCTTTTGGTTGGATTGGATTTTTGTGTGTGTGCCCACTGGTGTTTTCATGTTCCTGACTTCTTCAGTTCTAAGTCTGGGATATATAGTGCAAAAAGTAAACCCTGGTAACTCACCATTGTATCCTTATTTGGTTCCTGAGGCTCCTAGCTTGTCTGTTACATTTACGGAAAGGAATAGGAGGAAGTATGTCTACTCCACGTTCCTGGAAGTGAAAGTTAAGAAATGATTTTGCAAATTTTTCAACATCTTGAATTACTAGTAATTCTCTAATCTATGTCCTGAGTCCTTTCTTTTCCTCCCCCACTAGACTAAAGTAGAAGAGACTCTTTGTATATCTATTTTCACCAGTACATCTCATCCCTGGGATAATCATTGTAGAATAGGATCATCAATAAAAGGATCGCGAGAAGTTGTAGCACAAAGGGCAAAAGGAAATACAAGGTGCCAAAAAAATTGGGTTAATATTTTTAAAAGGTACTCTCATCTCAAATATGTTATCTTTATCACCTTTGCAGCAATCTATAAGTTAGGTATTACTACCATTTGACATTGAAAGACTGAGGTTGTTAAAGGTAGCAAACTTCTCCAAGTCAAGAAGAAGAAGTGAAGAGATGGAGCCAGCTAGGTGTGTCCTATTTATTATGTAAATAAAGGTTTTCCCAGAACTCCCCCCAACCCCACCAGCAGACGTCTGCTCATGTCTCGCTGCTACAACAACTATGTCACATGTCCATTCCTCACTGCAAGGAAATATGGAAAAGCTAGTGAGAGCTTAAAGCAGACAGCAATAAGGAGAAGGTTGAAAATGGCTGTTGCATCCACCACACTGTAATTTTGCCATAATCCACGGCTGTTAACCAGGAGCCTCCTTCCTATACAGGCTGACCCAAATCTCCATGGAGCCTACTTCATGTTTTTTTTCTTTTTCCCAGACTTAACTTTTCAGCACTGCTTCATTTTTTCAAGGCATATTCAGTATGCTTCCATATTTGGAAACTTTAAAAATAAAGAATAAGTTTAAATAAAATTAAAGTTAACATTTATTTAGTATCTAGAAATCCGTAACAGATGTAATGTTCAATATATGGGGCAGGAGACTTTTTCTATTTAACCAAGGGGGCCATGAATTTAAAGAGGCTAAAAAGCACTGTATTAAGAATTGAGCACTATGGGCTCTATTAAAAGACACTACCCAATACCCTGAAAATTACAGGAACTCTGATGGCCACATATGAAGATGAGTTGATCACCCTCTTTGTCAGCTTGACTTATCTACTGAAGGAGGCCATGTTCTCTGGACCAGACCAGAGTCAAGCTACAAGGTGTCAGAAATAGTTTGGTGACAGTGTCAGTGTTAGGTCTTCCTAAAGTACAAGAGAGATCCACATGGTAGGGAAAAAGAAAGACGTATGCTGTCAACCACAGCCGGGGCTAAGTGCCTTGTTTGGCAGCATTTTCCTTCAGGATCACCTAGCACACACAGTAGCCAAGTTCAGGTAATTTCAGGAAAATATCTTCCACTCCACATGATTTGCTCAAGGAGCAAAGCATAATAGAAAAAGCAGGCAGATATGAAATTCCAAATGTTGGTGATAACTGTATTTAACCTCTCCTAAAGGAACACTAAAGAGGCTTTAATACTTTGGTGGGGAGAACCCCAACGTGTGAAAAAGAAACAACAATTGCTGACAGAGTCGCTTTCCATCTGAAGGAATCTTGCCAAAATCAATTTCTAATCGGAGAGAAGGGTAATGAGAGTGCATTGTGGATTACAGTCACATTCTACGTCTCTAAAAGCTTCTCTAGACAGACTGTAAATTACCTTGACCTTAAAGAAAATATTCACACTAAGGCTTTGGTCTTTATGAACATTCCACCTGGATAGTCTGACCTGGCTTTAGATAAAATAAGAAATAAGCCAAGAAACCAACTGAGCCGCACGGAACCAAGGGTCAGGCTTGGTTTGATGATTGATTCTGACTGTTTTCATGCAGCCTATATATCTAGAGAGCAAAGAGCATTATTTTCATAAACGATAATCAAACTCAAGTCCAATTTGGAATGGCTACTTGCTATCCTAACCTTGCTTTGGCTATCATTAAAATCAATGCGACATTTGGAGCATTAAAAACAATAAACACAGACTCTGAAAAACTTAAGCCTGAAAGGTATGTATCAGAAGTTACTAGCTGGAGAACAAGACATAGCCATGATCCTACCACAGGATCTGTTTGCTCAGCACAGTGCCGTGGGCACCACACGGTACTGCAGGTGTCTCTACCCCAGGGCTCCACTGGTGCTGCTGCTCTCCCCCGCCCCACATGCCCTCTGTGCTGTGACTCTGCTGCAAATCGTCACGAGCTGACCAGCCTCTCAAGACTTAGCTCGGGCAGGAGCACTTTACAGGTTGTACTGAGGCCACATGACCACTTACAAGCTCAAGTCCCCAGGGGACGGGGAATTCTCCAATATAGGAAGGGCATACTGGGCAGCCTAAACAACACATCAGCTGTAAATGAGTTTAGAAAAATAAAGAGCTACCCCCCTGTGATATCCAAATTTTTAATTATATAATATTATGTATATAAAATATTATTTATTTTATAGGCATATGTGGATATAGATGTACATATTTTCTAAGAAAAATTAGTGTTTTTTGGAAAACAATAAATATTTATAGTCAATGTTACCATGAGTAGGTTTGGGTCCTGGTGAAGACCTTATTTTCAGCTCCTCAGCAATAGAAGTCACGCTAAGAATCTTTACATGGGATTTGCATTGGAAGGCAATTTTTCCGCGGACCAGCGTTGTGGGGGTTGGGGGACGGTTTCAGGATGATTAAAGTGCATTATATTTATTGTGCAGTCAAACCTCTCTGCTAATGATAATCTGTATTTGCAGCCACTCCCCAGTGCTAGCATCACCGCCTCAGCTCCACCTCAGATCATCAGGCATTAGATTCTCATAAGGAGACGCAACCCAGATCCCTCACATGCAGTTTACAGTAGGGTTCGTGCTCCTATGAGAATCTAATGCTGTCACTGCTCTGACAGGAGGGGAGCTGAGGTGTGAGCTACGGGCAGCGGCTGTAAGACTGTAAATACAGATGAAGCTTCGCTGGCTTGCTTGCCACTCACCTCCAGCTGTGCGGCCCAGTGCCTAACAGCCCACAGATTGGTACCCATGGGGTGGGCGGGGGGCAGAGGAAGGGAGGGGTTGGGGACTGCAGCTCTAGCCAACTTGCTTTTGACCCTTCTACTAGACATTTACTTCTGAGTTAGGTGCTATAGGAGATACAATAGAGAAATAAGAAAAAGGAACTGATATTTACTGAGTGCTCATTTAAATTAATGCTATAGGAGCCTACCTAACTTAACATTGCCTTTATCATAGGTACAGCTATAACCTTACAACACTCGTCTGGGTTTGAGGTCAACTCTACCAACATACTGTGGCCTTGGGCACGTTATTTAACCTTTGTGACTACCATATTTCTCGTCTAATAAAATGGGGATACTTTCAGGGCTGTTGAATGAAAAGCACCAAACTCTGTGACACATGGCCAACTGCTATTAATATCTCTTCCTTCTGAAATCTGGCCCATTCTTTTTTTTTTTTTTGCTTTTATTATTATTTTTGACACATAATAATTGTATATATTTATGGGGTACAGTGTGATAGTTCCATACATGTATACAAGATATAATGATCAAATCAGAGTAATTAGCATATCCATCACCTCAAACATTTATCATTTCTTTGTGTTGGAAACATTCAAAACCTGCTTTTTTATTTCTTTGAAAGTGTATTAATAAATTGTTGTTAATTATAGTCACCTTACAGTGCTACAGAACACTAGAATTTATTCCTCCTATCTAGCTGTAATTTTGTATCTATTAACCAACCTCTGGCTATCGCCCCCACCCCTACCTTTCTCAGTCTCTAGTAACCGCTATTCTACTCTCTACTTCTTTGAGATCAACTTTTTTAGCTTCCACATGTGAGTGAGAATATGTAGTATTTGTCTTTTGTGCCTGGCTTATTTCACTTAACCTAATGCCCTCCAAACTCATCCATGTTGCCATGAATAACAGGATTGTGTTCTTTTTTATGGCTGAATGGTATTTTGCTGTGTGTGTGTGTGTGTGTGTAGGTAGATAGATAGATAGATCACTTTTTCTTTACCCATTCATCTGTTGATGGACACTTATGTTGATTCTATATTTTGGTATTGTATGAATAATGCTGTAATAAATGTGGAAGCGTAGATATCTCTTTGACATACTGATTTCCTTTCCTTTGGAATGCAGTACTGAGAGAAAAGAAACCAAAAAATACAAAAGGATGTAGGAGTTGTGGAGAATATAGTATAAAGGTCTAACATTGGCATGTCAGGAAGAAATGAATGTAAGAATAGGACAGAGATTGAGAACTTCTCAGAACTGATGAAAGACACCAATTTTTTTTTTTTTAGAATTAGAATTTGTCTAGCACGTTTTCCAGTCCTCACCAGAAGACCCCTTTTATTTATTTATTTTTTTAAATTTCAGGGTACAAACATTTTGGTTGCATTTTATGTCTTTGCTTCACCCAAGTGAGAATTAGAGGCATGCCCTCCCCCTCTACAATGCTCACCATGTCCATTAGTTGTGAGTTTACCGCCCCTCAAACCCCTAATCCCTGGAGAATATTACTGTGGCGTGAGCACCATAGCATTGATCAGTCAGTGCCAATTTGATGGCGAGTACATGTGGAGCCCATTCTTCTGATCTTGTGATACTTCACTTCGGATAATGGGCTCAAGCTCTATCCAGGAAAATGTAAGAGGTGCTAGATCACTGACATTTCTTATAATTGAGTAATATTCCACTGTATACATATATCAAATTTTAATAATCCACTGATGGATTGACGGGCACTTGGGTTGTTTCCATATCCTTGCAATAGTGAATTGTGCCGCCATAAACATTTGGGTGCAGATGTCTTTATCATGGAATGTCTTTTGGTCTTTTGGGTAGATGCCTAATAGTGCTATTGCTGGATCGAATGGTAGTTCTATTTTTAGCTCTTTGAGGTATCTCCAAATTCTTTTCCACAGAGGTTGCACTAATT
>CAUYSK010068712.1:48-46901 GCA_963575035.1 Avahi laniger | reverse complement strand
GTGTTATACACACTGCATAGTGTATACATAGAGTCACAGTGTCATACACACTGCATAGTGTATATGTAAAGTAACAGTGTTATACACACTGCATAGTGTATACATGGAGTCACAGTGTCATACACACTGCATAGTGTATATGTAAAGTAATAGTGTTATACACACTGCATAGTGTATACATAGAGTCACAGTGTCATACACACTGCATAGTGTATACATAGAGTCACAGTGTCATACACACTGCATAGTGTATATGTAAAGTAACAGTGTTATACACACTGCATAGTGTATACATGGAGTCACAGTGTCATACACACTGCATAGTGTATACATGGAGTCACAGTGTCATACACACTGCATAGTGTATACATGGAGTCACAGTGTCATACACACTGCATAGTGTATATGTAAAGTAATAGTGTTATACACACTGCATAGTGTATACATGGAGTCACAGTGTCATACACACTGCATAGTGTATACATAGAGTCACAGTGTCATACACACTGCATAGTGTATACGTAGAGTCACAGTGTCATACACACTGCATAGTGTATACATAGAGTCACAGTGTCATATTCAAGGCATGGTGTATATGTACAGTAATAGTGTTATACACACTGCGTAGTGTATACATAGAGTCACAGTGTCATACACAAGGCATGGTGTATATGTACAGTAATAGTGTTATACACACTGCGTAGTGTATACATAGAGTAATAGTATCATACACAATGCATAGTGTATACGTAAAGTAATAGTGTCATACGCAATGCATGGTGTATATGTACAGCAATAGAGTCATACACAATGCATAGTGTATACATAAAGTAACAGTATCATACACAATGCATAGTGTATATATAAAGTAATGGTGTTATACACACTGCATATTGTATACATAGAATAATAGTATCATACATACTACATGGTGTATACGTAGAGTAATAGTATCATACAAAATGCATAGTGTATATGTGAAGTAATAGTATCATACACACTGCATAGCGTACATGTAAAGTAATAGTGTTGTATACAATGCATAGTGTATATATAGAGTAATAGTATCATACACACTGCTTAGTGTATACGTACAGTAATAGTATCATACACAATGCATAGAGTATACGTAGAGTAACAGTATCATACACAATGTATAGTGTATACATAGAGTCACAGTGTCATACACACTGCATAGTGTATACATAGAGTAACAGTATCATACACAATGCATAGTGTACATGTAAGGTAATAGTGTCATACACAATGCATAGTGTGTATGTGAAGTAATAGTATCATATACAATGCATAGTATATATGTGAAGTAATAGTATACACAATGCATAGTATATACATAGAGTAATAGTGTCATACACACTGCATAGTGTGTATGTGAAGTAGCAGTATCATATGCAATGCATAGTGTATATGTAGAGTAATAGTATCATACACAATGCATAGTGTGTATGTGAAGTAATAGTATCATATGCAATGCATAGTGTATACATAGAGTAATAGTGTCATGCACACTGCATAGTGTATATATAAAGTAATAGTATCATACACAGTGCATAGTGTATATGTGAGGTAATAGTGTCATACACAATGCATAGTGTATACATAGAGTAATAGTGTCATACACAATGCACAGTGTATACATAGAGTAATAGTGTCATACACAATGCATAGTGTATACATAATGTAATAGCATTATGCACACCACATAGTATGTACATAATGCAATAGTGTTAGAAATGTATATAATATGATTAAGATGAACATGGTCTTACTCAACTATGCTGGTTATTGGCGTTAAACACAGGTAGGTTGCAACTGTTCTCGCAGGTCAGCCGTGCCCCGCGGGTTCCTGGAGTGCGGGCTGGACATCGAGACTGCGTACTGCCACGCTGTGTCATACAGCGCGATGGGGTTGGCTACTGGGGAGATCGTCCTGTGTCTGAGGACGGCCGCCGTGACTCGGCTCCAGCAGTTGCTGCCGTTCAGAAATTGTTAGATTTCTGGATCCTCCAGTATGTCAGCAGAAGTACAAGATCCATGTTTTCATATAAAAATCTGATTTCTAAATGTTGGCTACCAAATAAAATTGGAAAAATATTCCTTTTGGCTAAATGAAACATTTGCAGGCCACACCTGGTCCGCAGGTGACAGTGTGTGACGTCTACTCGAAGCGTGCTGGCTGAGAAGGAGGGCTTCTCACTGCTTCTCAGCCCCCTTACAAGCTGCTCACGAGGTCACCATGACACAGCCACAGCTCAGGTGGCCCAAGGGGCCCGAACAGAAGTGGGTGTGTTTAGTCTAAAGGTTCAGCCCGGACACTCAGGTAGCCACAGTCCACTGCTGGGCTGGAAGAATATTCTCAGTCTATCACCCTGCATTGCTTCCTGGCTCTCCAGCTCCACTGAGTAAGACAGTGTTCACGTTAATAAATCTCTCCCACTTTATTATACGGAACTTCTCTCCCAAGACAAAGGGTATTTGCGCGTGTTCTGCTAGCTGTCAGTCTTTCCCGGCGCTCAGGAAGCACATTGGTATCCCCGGTGCCTCTGTCACTGACGGGGACCTTGGCCACGTGAGGGAGGAGGGATGTTACCACGGCGGGAGTTGTGGTGATTGTTCACCGCACTTTCACTGCTTCGCTGTTGCTGAAACCAAGGCATGGAGCTGTCACCAGGAGGGCCGGTGCCACCACCCCACTCCCTGAACGCCACGCTGGCGTCCTCCTGCGCCACCGCTCTCTTCTGGGCTCTGGTCAGTACAGCAGCAGGTCTCTGAGTCCTGTGTGCCTGGCGCATAGTCGGCGGAGAGGGAACAAAAGCGAACCTGGAGGATTTACTTTAAGGAAAAGGTGGAAACAAAGCCAGGTGCCATGTTTATTCCCGTAAGACCTGTTGGTTTCGTGAACACCAGGCTTATGGCTGCAAGTGCGGGGCAAGCTCACGCTGGGGCGAGAGGGTAGAGGACAGTGGCTCCGTCTTCCCACCGCAGGAGACCACGTGCTAATGATGCGCTATAAGGAACCAGTCCACGGGGCTTGCAGACGGGAGCCTAACCCATGCCTTACATATGCAAACTCGTGATCATTTCCAGAATGGTAGGACTGTGCTGTGACCGATCGCATCAGCGGAGAGTGGTTCCAACCCCGTGCGTTCTGCACTGCGCACAGCCTATAAGTTTAATAAATGTTTGATGCCTAGAAATAAAACGATTTTTGTGGATAGAAAAGATGTCCTAAGTTGTTTTTGAGAAAAGGAATAAGTCTTCGCTTGCTTTAGAGAAAGTCCCTGTCTTTTTACACCAGACGTTTTTCCTTCTAGAAATTAAATTAGATACACATTCTTGGACAGTATGTCACACTAAAACACGCTCCCTGAAAATATTAGCTGGTTGACATTTGTCTTTGTGATCGTGGTCCCCTGAGCTGCTTGTCACCTTCCCAGTCATCCCATACCTGAACTGATTCCCAGTGGCCATTGTCTGACGCACTCACGGAGATTCACGTGGAGGAGAATGTCCCTCCTGCACCAGGGGCCGAAGGCGTCCCAAGAGCCCCCAGGAGTGGAAACAGGAAGGCAGTGTGACAGGGCTGTACCCAAACACGGAGCAACAGCTGTCCCCTCACTGCTATCCAACAGCAACCAAAAAAGCCAAAATAGAGCAGGAAAGGGAGAGATTTGGAAAGCGAATTAGAGAAAAGACCGGAACCCTGTACAAAGTGCTTTCTTTGGGAAACAAGGGACGAGTCCAGCGGCTGTTTCTCTTAATGGAGATAAAGTGGCATCATCCGTGTGCTTAACATAGTCACATTCAAAGAAAAACGAGCAGAGACATCTGGCCAAATGTTACGTCTGCCTTCACTTCCATTAGTTTTTCCCCAGAAGAAGGTACCAGTTAGCGTTAGACAGCTGTCGGAGGGTGGTGCAGCAGTCTGCACACGCGTTTAAAGCCACACATCGTATAGCCTGCAGCAGTAAGTCTGCGCCGGCCGAGACAACGCGGCCGTGAGCGTGGGGACCCCGAAATGCAAAGCAACCGCCTGTCTCATCAGACTCAAGTTCTCAGCTGTGTTGACCAGAAGTGTTTTAAGCTTTCATTACTTCTCACTGTTACCAAAAACCTGTGTTCCTTCCCCCTTTACATCAACAGCCAAGGAAGAGCATCTGATCGGTAAGGCACCCGGTTTTCTGTTCTTGGCCGCAGGATCAGGAAGGGAGACCTGTGCTCTGGCGGCACCTCCTCCCCGAGCACAGGGAGAGGCGGGTGTTTTGAAGTTAGATACGGCACGGAGGAGGCGTGGGAGCATCTGCAGGGTGGAGTTTCAGACGTGCAGACGCGGTTCCTGTGCCTGCTTTTTAGTACATCACGTGTGCAGGAAACTCTCACTCGAGGGGTGATTTTAGTATTACAATGTTATGTTAATGACGTAAGGGTGACGAGCTTGCGCTCTGGTCGGCACGGACTTTGCGCAGGTCTGGACGTTGGGTATATAGCGGGAGTCACGTGGCTTTTTATAGCATTGGGCCTTCTCGTGTCCTGGAGTAGCTGAGCTTCTAGATAATGAGAACTAAAGAAAAATTGTTGAAAGAAAACAAGAAGAAAGAGAAAAAGCTGTTAAAGTTTTCCCGTCCACTTTGCTGCCATCACCGCTCAGAATGTCCACGTCGCCGCCTTAAATGAGATATTACAGACGCTTTGCTAATGTATTTCAATGGGACATGTTGAACAGCTGGCCAGATAAAATGTGTGCGTGTTCTCATAATCAGTGTGTTTATTGTATGAAGATAAGCATAGAGTGTGATAGTTGTAGTTCATGGATAAATCTAAAACTGTTACCCCCGGGCCCTTTGATCCGTGCAGATGTTATACCTCCGCCTGACCCGTCTTCCAAGTAAACAGGTCACATACACCTCAGTTTTAAAATGGCCATAAATTTTAAAATAGTGGCTACTGACATTTCAGTTTCAGAGTCAATTCTCAATAGCCCAAGTACCTCAGATATTTTCTGGCAGATTTCTAACCCTGCTTTCAATTATTTACATCTGATGCCCTGAGCATCAAACACCGTCTCATCGCTTTGTAAGTCACGTTATCGTCAATAACGCGGAGAATCGTATTTGCAAGTGCTTAATTATTATTCACACTTACATTTATATTACTGAAATTCCCAGTGTATTCGCCACACTGTACAGTAAGCAAAACAGACAAAAATATCGGCAGGAAAGGGACCGGATTTCCAAGTGAGTTGAGAGTCGGTCCGAGAATAGTATCGGCTCGCTAGCCGACAGCAGTCTGCCCGAGCTAGGTGATCGCGGGCTGGCTGGCGTCGTACGCGGCAGCGTCGAGCTTCCCAGACGGAACCTTGAGGCTCCTGCAGTGAGTTGAGGCGTCGCGAAAGGAGCGGCAGACTGCTCTGGCCAGCAGACAAGATGCTTCCTCCGTCCTCCTGGAAACCCTGCTGTGTCCTTCCCGCCACCATAGCAATCTCTGCTTCTTACGTGGCCCCGACGGCCCTGCGCGATTGAATGTCAGCCTTCCAGAAGTCTCCCCGCAACTCTCACGTGTACCCCAGCACACATCCTGTGTGCTCCTCAAATCTCACATCCCTCCTTGTGTTCTTGTCGTGTTGTTCTCACCACCTGACGGGTCCTTCCAGATCTTTAGGCTGTCAAAACTCTACCGTTCTTTTAAGATTTTCTGATTCACATCAGCTTTGGAAGTGTTTCCTGAGCGGTATGAAGTTATCTTGATGATTGTTTAAAAGGCTTCCTGCTATGCCTTTCGACACTTTTCCTGTCTCTCACATTCCCATCTTGAAAGTCTATGTTTGCTGCTGCTTTTCCCCGGCTGCCCGCTCGGTCCTGCCCCTCTCTGCCAGGCTCCCCCTCCCACGAGCGTGTCCATGGCCACCTCTTCCCGGCCTCGCTCGGCCACTAACTGCCACGAGTTCCAAGGCGAGGGCAGAGCAGGAGCCAGGCCGGGAAGCGGGTGCTGCTCCATGCGGGTGCTGGAGCGGGCCGCGGGGGTCCAGTGAGGAGGTGCTTGAAGAAAAATAGCGGAAGATCAATTTGGAAAGATAGTAATGATTGTGGGAAGTAGTTGTACGTAGAAGTTGCAGCACAGACAGTTGTGAATAACGTTCCTTCTGCATGGCCCTAGAACACTGTGACTGTCTGGGGGGGAGGCTTCACCAACAAAGTGGCACCTTGAAGGAAAGGAAGTTTGCCGCACGAAACCCAGCGTGTTCTGACCAAAGGGCAGGGCCCAGGCCAAGAATCAGAGGCACAAAACAGCTTGCAGGTTCGTGGAAATACAGGTCACCTACGGCTTCGTTGTGTTTTGTTTTAGTTTAGTGCCAGTTGAAGCTGCTGCTTGGAATTTATTCCCACGATATGTATGTCCATGTGTTAACGATGCCCTAGAAACGCGCACCACGTGACACCCCATGAGAGGAATGCGTTCTCGTTCTCATGCCCCAGCCAAGGGAACCCACCGGTGCCCAGTTCATGTTGCAGGTAGGAGTTCCTTCCCAATATGGCCGGTCTTAATATCCTTTCGGAAGATGAACCGGACGTTTACTTCAGTTATTTTGGGCAGAACCAATTTCCTAGGCATGGCATAGTCATGAAACCTCTCCAGGATTCTCCACCCCAGACAGGTCAGTGTCTGTCGCCTCCAAGGCCCAGGTTACCCATCGTACCCCCCCCCCAGTGAGGGGGTTCCCTCCTTCATGCTCAGAACTGCTGTTTTCCATCCTCAGCCCTTGCCTTAGGAAAGGGACCACAGGACTCTCCACCTGGGGAAAAAGAGACCGCACAGGACAAAGTGAGAACAATCTGTGGTCTCCCCCTGAAGGGAGCTCCCCTGCCCAGCCTCTCCCAGGGGCTTTGCAGCCACCGTTGGGAGGAGGACAGTGGGACTCAGATGGCCGTGGTGGACGTCCTGAAGCTTTATCCTCGCTGGCCTGGGGGCCTCTGCTTGAGAGTTACTGAGTCTGGAGGCAGAGCTGGGTAGAAATTTAAAAAGAAAAAAATCTCTTTCTTGCAAAAACAAAATAGAAAAAAGGCTGCTTAAGAAAACTTCTGCACATCATCTTTGCATTTCTGTGCTCATTTCTAATGTGATTTATTTTCTCATTTCAGAAGGTAGCTATTTCAGGTGATGATAGTCTTTGAAAGCTACACAATGTTATTTCTTTTTTAACAAATCTCTTGAAATCAGATTTCTCACCGATTCGGGCTAGTCTCTTCCCATTCGGCACAAGTGGGGGCATTTTATTAGTCTTAATAAAGTTCTCCTTTTCATGCCAGAAAGCTCATAAAGACCTGGGCGTCCCCTGATCCCGCAGTAATTCCCTGCAGCTCGTTTACCGGGAGCATCAGACCCGCGCGTGTGTGTCCTTCTGCCTTGTTTATTGTCACAGAGTTACGCTCTTGTCCTCTCAGGGAAAGAGGACAAGTGGGAACTCGGCTGTATAAACTGCTGGCTTGAGATTTTGACATTTCTTTAGAAAAATACAAATGTGTCTATGTCTCTTCTTTATTACGAATGAAACCCACATGGAATAATTTATTATGAGACTTTGTAAAGTAAAATGCGATTCGTCTTAATGAAAAAGCAGAGGCTGCTTGGTCACTTCTCGGCAGAGTCATTACAGTTTCGGGGGAAGCACCTGGGCCAGCTGCCCGACTTTCCCGCAGCACACGCGACCTCTCCCTCGGCATTCGGTGCGGTTATGGAGCAGCTGCTCTGTGCCGGGCAGTGAACCGGGTGCTGGAGGTCACAGAACCAGGTAGAGTTCCTGCCTGTGAGGGACTCACGCCGGGCGGGAGACACTCAGGCGGCCCGTGCTGCCGTGAGAGCTGTGACGCGGGTACACGGGGGCTGGAGGACCCAAGCAGTTCCGTGCGTACGTGCCGGGAACGTTGCTGGAGCCAGCGATGTGCATTTGCATAAGGTGGCATCGTGCCGGGCCTCGGGAGTTACAGACACACAGTAAGACTCCACCTAACAAATACTCCTGGGGCCTGGCCACGGGCACCGTGGAAGCTGCTCTAGAAGTCCAGGAGTTCACCCTCTGCCTTCCGGGCTGCGAAGCCACAACCCATTTTACAGATGAGAATATTCAGATACTTCTCACCCAAAGGCACACAGCTAATCAGGAATAGAGCCCGCACCAGAATCGTGTTTCCCACAGCCACATGCTCCGGGTGAGTACCCCCTGCTCGCTCTCCTGTGTGCAGGGAAAAACGAACACTTTGCTGATCATTTTCCGCAGAAATCTCTTCTGTAGACCTGCGTGTGTTGAGCCCCGTGACGTCCCAGATGCAAGAGGGCACCACAGCGCTGCATGTTGGTGCTTTTCGTCACAGACCTGTGATGGGCTCCGTGGAGTTACCGGTCATTTCCCGGTGCCTGACGTTGCCTCCCGTGTGTAAATGTCGCCACCTGGGCTGGGTATGCCAGGCCGCCCTGTGGGGCCACAGGGAACCGAACCCTCAAGTCGAGAGGCCTCACTCTGAGACCCGCTGGTTGGCAGGCTCCAGGCAGGATGCTGAGTTTGCGAAGATGAGGAAGATGCCACGAGGCGTGCCCCGTGCAGCCCAGTGTCCAGGGACTCGCGCAGCGCCGTGAAACTGCACAGGGACCGAGGGCTCTGCCAGGCAGGGGCAGTGCGCCCTCCCGTGGCAGGTGGTGTGGCGCTCACGGACATGGGGACAGTGCGGAGGGTGATGGTGACGGGCACTGCCGGGCAGCTCACTGTCCCGGAGACAAACACACACAGCCCACAGGGGGACAGGGAAAGGCGGAATGTGGCAAACGGTTCGGGAAGGACCACAAGTGCTGCGGGAAGCCAAGCAAGGGAGTGTCTGGAAACTGTGAAAATTGGGGGGCGGGAGGGGCGGGGAGAAAAGGCGGATGATCCTTCGTGCAGAAGGAAGCAGGAGGAAGCGGCCTCCTGGGCTCAGCAGCCCCATCTTAAATGCGGGATAACAATAGCGCCTGCCTTGTCGGGCGGTGGTCGAGTTTAAATTACTCATCGTCTACAAATACCGTCTGCAAACACTGAGCGCAGGACCTGTGGTCAGTGGAGGGTGGCGGCAATGTTGGTGACAATGACGACGTCGTAGCCCCGACTCTGACTCTGTCTCGGAGGTGAGGGAGGGTCTTCAGTCGTTCTCACCTATTCCCTGTAGAGCGGGGAAAATTCACCTCTCGTTTTTGATGCCTGGCGACATAAATTTACGTGGCCTTCAGCTAATAATGGCTAATGAGTTTCCATCCTGTGCAAAAATTAGACTAAAATGACCAAAGTTTCTCACAGGAAAAGGAAATTTGTCTTGTTTTTAACAGCATTTGATTTGCTTGGATGCAAAGGAAATTTTTGAACAAAAAAAAAAATCGTGTGAACAAAGGGAAATAGTCGGTGGTGGCTTCCTGGTTGGCGGGACTGGACACTGACAACCTGGGCAGGGCCAGGGCCACCCCAGAGCCCCTGAGGGTGTCCCCCACCTTTGTGCAGAGAACTCTGAGAGCGAGGTCTGTCCTCAGAGGCGAGATAGACAGTCGGTGCTGTCTCAGAACAGACAGAGAAGAAACAACTCGGTGATGAACCCAGCCTTGCAGACCCTCCGCCTGGGTGGTCAGACACCCTGCGCGAGGAGGGCTCCCTATTTCCCTACACTTCACACTCTGAGTATCAGTGCCCATTTGTTTCACTCTCCTAATGGCCAAGAGCTGCAAAGAATATCACTTCATTTAGTTCTTACTGGCGACACTGCCGTCCACAGTCACACGAGGAACCACCGCGGCTCGGAGGCCAGGGTTGCGCGGTCGTGAGCATGAGAGCTAAAGATGGAAGACTGGCGTGTCCTGCTTACCTGACCCTGTTCTGCTCCTGTGGCATCGTGATGTTCGGAGCACAGAAGCAAAGCTTAATTTATTCACCGTGGAAATAATCACCATTGGTGGGCCCGGGACGGGGAGAGACCTTTTCTCTGATGTGATTGGAGCCCGTTGTCTGGGCTGAGCGAGATTGTCCCGGGAGCGCTGCCACCGGGGGCACGCCCTGGGAAAGTGAGTTCTGACCCGATGGCCTCTGTGCTGTACTTCCTGCCTGGAAATGTAGCCTGTGGGACGTTGTCGGGACAGCCCTCGGAAACCGACCTGTCCCGAGTCCCTAAAATGCCTCTCCGACTTGAGGCCGGCTGACAAGGAACTTGCTTTGTTACCGTGGAGCAGCGGACCCAGAGCGTGGTGCCTGGACTTTGTTGGAGACACGGATTCTCGAGCCCTGTCCCAAACCCACGGAACAGAAGCCCTGGGTGGGCGCCTGCCCCTCTCCCCGTTCACAAGCCCCCAGGTGACTCAGGCGCTTGAGAAGACAGAACCACTGCCTGAGATGGGGTGCACGGAATACCACGTCCTTGCTTCCAAGACGTACTTCTCATATTTTAATTTTTCTGAAATCAGAATGGCTCTTACGATCTCCGTCATCTTACAATTGGTGGTGTCTTAGAATCAATGAAAAATGGTAATTACGACCCTTCACCCAATGTGCCCCTGAAGTGCCAGCCGCCCTGTTTAGGAAAGCTGCCGCCCAAGGTAGAAACGATCCCTGTGATTTTAGTTGTCTCTGTCCCAGCAGTGAGCAGCGTAATGAGCACCTCAGGCATACTGTGACCTTCCGGAATGTTCCTCCTGAGGCTTCTAAACCTTCAATTCATTTCTGATGCACCAAAGCTGGCCTGGGGCCTAATCTCCGGGTCTCACTTCTATTTAATTACCAGGAGCGGCTTTCAGAGGCTCTCCGGTCTGCAGGCTTCGCTTCCAAGACGCAGCCCCGGCCGGGGAAATGATGCAGTCGGCTGACTTGTCTTCCTCCCCGTCTTCTGCGCATCCTTCCTGCGGCAGCGCACGGCTCCGCCTCCCCGTCGCGACCCGCTGGGGGCTGAGCCTTCAGATAAAAATAGTAGGCAGTGGGGAGGTGGTGTTGGGACAGAACAGCTGTGCTGTGGCTCTGTAACAACACGGCTGTTAAAGCAGGAGAAAAGTAATTAAAATTGTCACTCGTGCGGCTGTTCAAATTATATTTCTACTTGCTCTCCACAGAGCATTCGCGTGTGTGTTACAAAGTATTTCATTGTGGCGTTATACATCATTAATTTTGTTTAAATTATTCTTAATTGCTCACCGACATGTCAAAAATGAGGAGGAAATTGGGAGGAAGAGATTTTTAACAACACAAATAAACTGGAAAGACTGAATTTTAGTGATGAGTCCTGGGCTGGTGTGGGCACATCCGTGAACAGCACACAGGTGGGCAGGCACACGCACACGCGCACATGGCTCGCCCTGTATTTGCAAGAGCATCGCTGGTCATTTTCCTTCCCTTCTTTCCGCGATATTGGTGAGGTTTTCTAGAACGAGGATTGCCAGAGATCCAACATCTGTCCTGGTTTCTTTTCTTCTCCCCTCATTGTTTACCACTTCCATTCCAGAACAAAGAAAGTAAGATTTTGTATTCAAATTCCCCCTAGAGATCTCACATTTTTTTAAATTTGTTCATGGATTTTTAAAACTGTTTGCTCAGAGTACCATTTGCCACGTAACCACCGTCCTCAGGCGCTTTGGTTTCGTTGCCTGCACGGATCCGTGTCCATAAGGACAACAATGCCGGGAGAAGCCAGCAAGTGTAACCGGAGCAGCAGGACAATTGATGAGTAATTCGGGGAACTGAGAGCTTCTGGCTAGAGGGTGTCAGGAATGTTTTTAGATTCATAGAGCCTTAGGGCAGAAAGAAGTTTCAAGATCCTCTAATCCAAATGTTTTCAAACTTGTTCCACGCCACAGAGCCCCTTCTTCAAAAGGAAATTTACTGAGAAGCCTAGTATGCTAATAGAGGCTTCTCAAGAGACTCCCGGGACTCGCTCTGAAGATCTCTGATCCCGTCCTATTGCCCCGTTTTGCAGATTAAAGGAACATGGGGGCAAAGAGGTCAAGTAATAAGAAAAGTCTACTTGTAGGGGATAAAAACCAGTCATACCGAGAGCCTTCACGTAACGGCGCGGAAAGTGTATTTGGCTTATTCAAGTGGATATTTTGGGGGTGATTCTATGCAACTTACCCACGAGAGCGTCCCGGCCTCAAACGCCTGATGATCTCGCTGGAGAGACGAGACAGAGGCAGCACGTAGACAGAGGACAGCAGCTGGGGGTCCTCGGAGTGGAGACAGGACGCAGAGGCGGGGCAGGCTCTGGCAGGGAGCGGCACGGGGCCCTCGGGACCAGCGAGGCTGAGCAGTCAGCGGCCTCGAGTGCGTTTGGAGAGCACAGGTGCTTGCTTGGAGGTGACCTGCCTGGGCAGGCTGTGTGCATCGTGAGCGTCCTGCAGAATGTGGAGCCAGTTCTGACAACAACAGCGCGGCGGGTCCCTGTGGACAAGGGGATGGAGGACCCCACGGCAGGAATGCCGGCGGCACCCGGCCCGAGAACAGGTGTCAAGGAACAAGTGCGGTTTTCACCGTGAACAGGACTTCTGGAAAAGATTCTCCTGTTGCTGGGTTTCTAGTCTCTCTTCACTGAAGGATCTTCCCTTGACCGTCAACAACCAACCATCGCACCACTGGGACCATTCGCCCAGGGAGCCCCAGGCAACGGAGTGAATGGATGTTAATAGCTCCTCAACTAAACAGTGATAATAATAGCAATAAATATAAACGAGAACATAAGTACATACAAATATAACAGGCACACGTACTGAGAGTTCAGGAGGGCGTGGCATGGTCCAAGCATCTTGTGTGTAATATGTTACTTCCTGTGCGACACTCAGAACATCGAAGACGCATGATGGCGCTGCCCATCTCACAGCGAAGAGGCCGAGGGCCCGCTGGTCAGAGTAACTTGCCCAAGCCGCCTAACCTGGCAAATGCTGCAGCTAAGAGCAAGCGCTGAAGTTTACTCTGCTTTATGGTGAAGAGAGAGACATACCTGGGTGACCCACGGAGGGGCCAAATGGAGCACGATGGTAGAGGACGGAGTCTGTGGCCACACGGCCTGGGTTTAAGAACTGGCGCTGCCACGTGCACTCCTGTGCCTCAGTGTATGCATCTGTGAAATGGGAGTGTACTACCTATCTCATAGGGCTATTTTAAGGCTAAATCAGTTAATATATGCAAGACACTTAAAGCCTGTGGCACATTATAAAAATGGTGTGATTGGTAACTCGTTGCCCACACCAATACTACAGTGGTGCCACAAAGGAGGGAGGGTCAGAAAAGCATTGCAGAGAAGCTGTTTGGACTGAATCTTGGACACCAGGCAGGGGTTTCACAGGAAGGTGGGGAGGAAAGAGCCCTCTAGGAAGAGGGAGGATCAGGTACAGAGGCAGGAAACGGCACCGCCCATCCACGAAGAGCGCGGAGTCGGTGACTGGTAGAAGCTCAGGTCCACGCGGGTCTCATGTTTCATGCCAGGGCTTTAAACGTGATCCTCTGGACAACGGAAATAACTGAAGGTCCTGACCAGAAGAGAACCGTGGTGAGAACTGTGTACAAACCCTCGGGCGGGGGCGCTGGGGGCAGCGCTGAGGACGTTACCGTGGAGACAAGAGGTTTTTAGCAGGCATAATTGAGAGGAACCAAACATGGGGTGATTCAGAGAGGCCAGAGTAGGGAACTACTTCTGTTTAAAAGATGTGGTTTGCTTATTCTATATCCTTGTGTCCAAAAAGAAGAGCAGGTGATTTTGTATCCCGCCAAGGGTCATCACCATTACCCTCCAGCAGGTGGCGCACACCTGCCCTCACCTGACACACAGCCCGGGGGCGCCCATCCAGGCAAATCCTGCCCAGATCCCGCTTGGCTCAGACCTGCTGTCCCCCAGTGGACAGACCAGCTTGGGGCTGAGGAGGAGGATGGGAAGAACCCTCAGCAGGGCAGACTGAGGGACCATAAGAAAACAGAATCAAGCAAGGACCGACCAGGGGCTTCTTAAATCTCCTGCTTGCTGACGTGACCTGCCTGTGCCAAGGTCTGGTCGGATTTGAGAGCAGAGATGAGCTCACATGTAATCCGTCCTCCGTGCAATGATGGAAAGGAGCGACCCTTCTTCCCACACTGTAATCTGTACGTCCAAGCCCGTACTGTCCTTCTGAAGAGGCTGAGCACTTAATCCCACGCCGAGGGCACTGCCCAGGAGGTTTGAGATTCCCTCCCATGAAGTTATTTCTAGGCACCGGCCTTATAAGGAACATAAAACTCTACATTTTAGTGTGCTTGCTTGTTGACAGTGTTACCTAATCACAAAACTGTACCTTCACTACAAAACTTGGCTGCAGTGATCTTGTGCACATTTTAAAAAGCAAAGCTAACCTCTAAAGCAGGTAATTGGCAACTCTGAAGCACTTCGAGAGAATGCGCCACCACCCCCGAAATGACTTGACCGTGTGCGCAGTTCCCCAAGGAACGCGTGCCGTCCAAGAAGGCTTTACTCATTCGTTTAATCAGCAGCTGTCAACTGGCGACTAACTGTTAACAAGTCACTGTATGTTTTCCTGTGCAGGATACAAAGTTCTATAAAATAAGTCCCTAAATTCCAAGTATAGTTGAAGAGAAAAGACATAAATGCATCATTAGAAATCGAATTAGAACGTAATTGCCTTGACTGAAAATCATTGCAGAACTTCTAGAATCACAACATGGCCCATCGTGGTGATGCTGTTACCATCCGAGAGTCAGAACAATGCCGGACGCTGCAGGATTGGTGCCGAGAGCCCGGAATTGGAGCCGCAGACCCGTCTAGATTCCAGCTCTGCCTGTCCAGGCACGAGTAAAGCAGCCCGTGCGCATAGCGTTTCTCCCGCAGGTCTCCTCATCCCACAACAGTGAAACTGAGATCCTCCCTTCATACTTCGAATTCTGTGGATCACGTGAAATATCTAAAAATTTCACTCAGGTTCATGTGCAAGGAGCATAAAAGTGATGCTGTGACTTAAATGCAGGTAATTCCTAAAACCTACAGTTTTTATGAATCAACTCCCCAAAGGTACTAGCTGAATTTCAACAACATATGCAGAGGCCCCTTCCTTTTCCTTTTTGTTTTCTTTTTTCTTTTTATATGATTGGGATAGTTTCTCTTACTACACATGTCTGTCGTGAGCCCTAAGTATCACTCATAATTTCTAGAGCAAGGGGCTCCATGTGACAATTAAAAGTCAACATGACACTGCGTCACCGTCATTTGTGAGCATGTAGAACAACCCTCCGTTTTCTGAGGACCCGCTGAGCGCTGCTTCTCCGACTGCCGCCTGGTAAGTGGGACCGCTTTCGAGTCCCCTGGACACTTCCGATTGGATCGAAGCAAAACTAACTGCTGTGGGGCCCGGAGCGGGGCGGCTGGGGCCCCAATCCAAGGTCTGATGTCAGAGATAAGTTTCGAAATCAAACGGCAACAAAACCGGTCTGCAGCATTGACTAGGCAATACTGTCTTCGGAACAAATATTGTAATTATCTGCAGCAGTCGTGGTAGCTCGGCTAGCTCCGTGTTTGTTAGTATGATAATATCACCTCGACGTATAAACTTCATGCGTCAGGCATCCTTAATTCATGAGCTGGCAAATAAAGAGATCTGGAGTCTGCTCGCAGCGGGCCTGCCAATTATCTCGCCTGGCCAGAGCCTCGCCCTGCGGGCAGCTGTTCTCTGAACCCAAAGAGATACGGGCGCTAGCCCGGCTGCTCGAGTCTCCATTGTTTACACACGAGGAGTTTAGCTGCTGCTTGGAAATCATCTGTCACGAAACATCCTCTGAGGATACAGATGAGAGGAACGAAGACAGGCACTGTCTTTATGAATGTTTTTATTTATTCTGATGACTTTTTTCTTTTACGCTTTTGTGTTCTTTTTAATTCATTTTCCTCTGCAACTGTCCCGTTTCTCCATCTAGTCAAGCAGGCGCAAATCAATATTTTAAAATGAAAGGGGCTGGGAAGCAGAGAGGCAAAAATAAATATTTTCTGTTGTGATTCAAAGCTTTTCTTTTTGTGCTCTGAATTTCTGCCCCTCTGGCCATGGGTCTTTATTGAGTGAAACTATCTTACTTGTCTCTGCGGATTCACTTGCTTCAGTTTCTGTCTATTTTCCCTTTCCGGAGTAATGTCAGTTTTGGAAGTCAGATATTTAACTTTAGCCAAAATAGTATCTGTCATTAACCAAAGTTTCAAAGGGCTAAATGTTTTTATTGCAGTCGTCTCTTCATAAGCAAAGACTGAGCAAATAGAATCAGTTTTTTGCTGTCAGTAGGCAGCCGTCTGTGTTTAAGTTTGTACGTTAGCGCTCTTACCACACATCCAAGGGTGCACCAGCCTGAGACAGGCATATTCATCAAGGACTTAAGACATTAGGACAATAAACGTGTTTCTACTTACACATACACGCTCCCGTGAATTTAGGAGCATACACATAGGAGTATGTCATTCAACATACACACATGGAGTCAGATATTTCATATTTGACCTAATCGACAAAGGAATTTACAATGAAATATAATTCTGTGCTTTCATTTGAAAGCACACCCGTGTCCTGAGACTAGATGATGAAAACAGAAAGATACAGAAGGATCAGCAGAGAAATAATAGAAAGTGAGCCTGTTTTCTCAACCCCTTTTCCTCCTCCTTGCCTTCTGCCTCAGGCTGAGAGCAGAACCCCCTTCTCAGCACAGGTGTACGACCACCTCCTTTCATACTTTCCCGTGACCACTGGCAAAAGTTGACATTTCAAAGGGAGATTCTGATCACAGAACCCTCATCTCTAAATAGGGTGTGCCCATCACCCAGGATTGTGCTGGGGTGGGGGGAAGTCTCTGAGCACCCAGCCCAGTGCCCGGCATATAGTAGGAAAAACGTTGGCTGCTGCTGTTTTTGCTGATGCCACTGTTGCTCTTGCTAAGAGTAGACCTTAGCAACCCAAAATTCTGCAGTTGAGATCCGGAGAAGGAAAGTTGCTTACCTGGAATGACAAAATAGCTGGTAGCAGAGCTTCAGCTAGAACCAGATGTGCAGACCCTCCCTTACCTATGGGAGTCCATGCGCGTGCGGCCCTCTGAGCTGCAGACGGCTCCTGGGGACTTTGCTAACCACGCGGTATCAAACCATATTTTGTGCACGTCTGTCTTCCCTCCGATTTCAGTCGATTTCAGTCTGTTTGCCCTGGACCTAGCGCTGTGCCTTGTACATGGCTGAATACCAAAATTTATTTGTTGAATTATGTGCAAAGTAAAAAGAAACTATGAATGTGAGTTGTCAGAAGAAGAGCAGTTAAGTCCCAAGGTTTAGCCACAATAGTCTACGCACCGGCAGTAGAGATCGATGGTTTTACAGGCATCACAAAGTAACACAAGCTTTCTATTGCATAAAACAAATTGTTAAATAAGTTAGTTACTGACTAGACTTGCATGAGATCGTTTGGAAGAAGAGGAAGAAAGTAAAAACCAATTTAAAAGTTCAGTGGTGAAGCCACTCCTAGACTCATTAGTAAAAGTATTCTCAATTCCTTAAAATAGGTGTCAAGTACCCTCCTTTGTATGTTACCAGCTCCCCCCAAATCTCTGATACTAATATGCGTGGCAGGTCTCTTCTTAAAGGAATTGTAGGTAAATCCTAACACAGGTCTGGTCAAAGTGACACAGATTCCACATATCTGATTCCAAATTAGGATTATTCTGATTTTTCTTTTTTTCTTAGGAGAAAATATGTTTTGATTTAGATGGTTTCTTAAACTATCTGCCAATTTTCAGGACCCAAACCATCACAGAAATCTCAAAGCCAGTGGGTGGTCCCGTAATTCACACAGACAGCAGTGGGTATGTGCTACCTGGGCAGAGAAGCCAGACGTGGAGGCCGCCCAAGGGCAGAGCCCGAGGGCCTGGGACCTCAGACCTCAAGGTCTCAGGGCTCCCGCCTACCTGCCCGCCTGCAGGGGAAGTCCGCTGTGAGGGCAGGAATCTGGATGGGTTGCATGGGATTAGCGATCGATAGGTACCACATTACTCACAGAGGCTGTTTTTAAACTTTTGTTTAGTATCCTCTTTAAATATAGTTGTTAATAACATTCGTGTTGTTTGTGTTTGACTAGTCCAAAGAAGTATTCTATATTAAAGTAGAGGTGAACGCAGCCTGTTGTCATGTGGCTCTCAAAAAAAGCACACATCTGTGTCCTGCCAGTGGAGACAGCCACCCTTGGCACTTAGTGGAGACGGCAGGGGATTCCCCGAGCATCTACAGGGACAGCAACCTGAATTCTGAAAAGCAGGACACAGAGAATAGTCTTGAGAGACCTTCCCTTAGCCTAATTTAAATTTTCTACCTTGAGGCTGGGCGTGGTGGCTCACGCCTATAATCCTAGCACTCTGGGAGGCCGAGGTGGGTGGATCGGGTAGATCCCTTAAGGTCAGGAGTAAGAGACCAGCCTGAACAAGAGTGAGACACCGTCTCTACTAAAAAATAGAAAGAAATGATCTGGACAACTAAATATACATATATATATAGAAAAAATTAGCCAGGCATGGTGGCGCATACCTGTAGTCCCAGCTACTTGAGAGGCTGAGGCAGGAGGATCGCTTGAGCCCAGGAGTCCCACGTTACAGTGAGCTACGATGGCGCCACTGCACTCCAGCCTGGGTAACAGAGCGAGACCCTGTCTCTAAAAAATAAATAAATAAATAAATAAATAAATAAATAAATAAACAAATTTGCTACCTTGATGTGTCATATATGTCATAGCCAACTACATGCTTAGAAGGCCACTCACTCGTTAACAGTCAGTGGTTCCACCAACGTCGTGTGGACGGCACTGACTCCCAGTCACAGGACAGGCAGAGAGGAGGAGACGCGATTCCCAGCCCAAGGGTTTCAATGTGTGTTTGTCTTTCTGTCTGTCTGGGGTGGGATAGAAACACGGTTGGAGCAGTTATGTTTTTAAAATTGCACTTCAGTGTGACAATTGCTATCATTGGTACTTAGGGCATTTTTCAAGTCATGAATTGGAAAGCACACAGGAGAAATGTCTGCAGCAGTGTGGTCAGGAGCTAATTTTCTAAATAACATGTCAAAAAGCAACAGTGCAGCCAGGCACGGTGGCTCACACCTGTAATCCTAGCTCTCTGGGAGGCCGAGGCAGGCGGATTGTTTGAGCTCAGGAGTTCGAGACCAGCCTGAGCAAGAGCAAGACCCCATCTCTACTAAAATTAGACAGAAATTAATTGGACAACTAAAAATATATAGAAAAATTAGCCGGGCATGGTGGCGCATGCCTGTAGTCCCAGCTACTTGGGAGGCTGAGGCAGGAGGATCGCTTGAGCCCAGGAGTTTGAAGTTGCTATGAGCTAAGATGACGCCACGGCACTCACTCTAGCCCGGGCAACACAGTGAGACTCTGACTCAAAAAAAAAAAAGCAACAGTGCAATTAAAGTAGCACGAAGGATGGGACGTGCAGTTTATAGTAGTTGATGTAGGAACACACATAAGAAATGCAAATGTCAAATAAACATGAAAACATGTCCAACTTAACTCAAAATTCAAATTTGTTTTAAAACATTTGCCCACCAGAGGGGTAAAACACCCATTATTTTAAAGTTATAACCTAGATCTCCATACAACTAGACAATACTTACTGAAAGGTGAAGTGTTTCCACCGTATGCGCAGACTATGTCATTGTTCCCAGTGTTTCACCTTCCCCCCGTAAGAAGACCGACCTCCACTCCCCATGACCTGCAGCTGGCAGCACCTCCACGGGCGACAGGGACTCATGCCCGCTCCAGCAGGACTTGAGTCGGCCAACTGAACGAGCATGGACGGGAGCTACCCCACGTCCAGGACGTTCCAAGGGTCGCCATGATTTTGCAAGCCCCCTCATTCTCTTCCTTTTGTCACGAGCTCAGTGTGTTCTGGGTGAAGGCCAACCTTTCCGTCTGGAACTGGAAAGCAGACACGCCCTGGGGGAGGGCCCAGGAGAGCCCCGCAGAGCCGTGCAGACCTGTTTACAGGACGCGGCGTTAGCGAGAAGGAAATGTCCTCGTTTCAGAGCACAGAGATTTGGGAGTTTTGTGTTGGAGACCACAAGTATTCATATCAAGATATTTCATGAAAGCTGACTGAAAAACCTTTAACGCAACAATCGCAGTGCTACTAACTAGCTTAACAAACAGATGCCTTCTCACCCATGTGCAAAGATATGTGTAAGGCGGTTTTTGGAAACACTGTTTATGATAACAAAAACCAAAAGGAAACAGCCTAAATATCCATCAGTAGAGAATGGACTAAATAAATCATGATATTTCCATATAATGGAATACTATGCATCTCTTAAAAAATAGTCTTAAGGCTTTTAAGAATTATTTGTGTAATTGTATATTATAGTATTTACTATTTTGCTACTTGATGTTTTCACTCCACCTTACACTCTTCATATTGTCCATGTTGACAGGTACATGCCTACTAATTCATTTTGTATGCTTTGCAGTATTCCGCCATGTGAATTCCTCTGTTTTGTTCATTCAGTCTCCTGCTAATGAATAGCTGGTAACTTCCAATTTGTGACTTGTATGTCGTTGCTGCTGTGACCAGTCTGCTACATGCCTCCTTGTGCACACACGCTGGGTCGCTGTGAGGTGCACTCCTGGGAGTGGAGTCGTCAGGCCGTATGGCAGGAGCATCTTCAAATGTCATGGATGTTGCTAGATTGTTCTCCAAAATGGCTGTGCCCACTCATACCCCCACAAAGTTGGCCTCGCCCTCCTGCAGTGGTCAGACTAGGGTGGTATTTAGACTGTACAAAATATTTAACATTAAGACATGTTAAATTATAATATAGGTGTCATGTATATTCTTATGAATACATAACCAGGTGGCAAAAACATCTCTTAAATATGCAGAGAAAATGATAAATACTAACTTCAAAGTCCTGGTTGCCTCTGGGACAGGAGGGCATTGGGATTAGAGAAGACACACAGGTGACCTCAAATCTACTTGTTTTGTTTCTTTTTCTTTAACTCAACATTATTTATTTATTTATTATTTTTTCCCATTTTTTTATTTTGTTTTTTGCTTGGTTTGGTTTGGTTTTTTCATTTTGTTAATTTTTATTTTTAATTAACAATAATCATATATATTTATGGAGAATAGCATGCTGTTTTGATGTATGTATACATTGTAGAATGATCAAATCATGCTAATTAATATCTCTGTCACCTCACATACTTATTTCTTTGTGGTTAGAACACTTAAAATCCAGTCTGTTAGCAATTTTGAAATATATAATACATTATTATTGACTATAGTCACGGTGTGTGCAGTAGATCACCAGGACTTGGTTATCCTGTGTCACTGTAGCATTGACCCACTGACCAACGTCTCCCCTCCTCCCGTCCCCTCCCCCTCCCCCAAGCCCTGTGACCACCTTCTACTGTCTGCTTCTGTGAGTTCGACTTATTTAGATTCTACATGTAAGTGAGATCATGTGACATTTGTCCCTCTGTGCCTGGCTTATTTCACTTAACATAATGTCCTCTAGGTTCCCCCATGTCACAAATGACAGAATTCCCTCCTTTTTTACAACTAAATAGTATTCCATTCTGTATTTATACCACATTTTAAAAAATTCATTCCTCTCTTGATGGGCATTTAGGTTGATTCCATATCTTGGCTATTGTGAATAGTGCTGCAATAAACATGGAGTGCAGATATCTCTTCCACATACTGATTTCAGTTCTTTTGGATATATACCCGGAAGTAGGATTGCTGTAATTCTATTTTTGGTTTTTTGAGGAACCACCATACTGTTCTCCAAAATGCACTTATTAATTCACGTTCCCACCAACAGTATACAAGGGTTCCCTTTTCTCCACATCCTCACCAACACTTATCTTTCCTCCTTTTGATAATGGTCAATCTAACAGGTGTAAGGTGATATCTCATTGTGGTTTTAATTGGCATTTCCCTGATGATTAGTGGTGTTGAATATTTTTTCATATTTGTATTAACCATTTGCATGACTTTTTTTGAAAAATGTCTATTCAAATCCTTTGCTTTTTTTTAATAGGGTTATTTTATTTCCTGTTATTGTGTTGTTTGAGTTCCTTATGTATTTTAGATATTAGCCCCTTAGCTGATGTATGATTTGCAAATATTTTTAACCCAATCCATGGATTGTCTTTTCATTCTATAATTGTTTTTTTCTTGCTGTTCAGAAGCTTTTTATTTTGATGCAACTCCATTGTCCAGTTTTACTTTCGTTGCCTTTACTTTTGGAGTCAAATCCAAGAAATAATTGCTCAAACCAATGTCATGATCCTTTCCCCTGTGTTTCTTCTAGTAATTTTACAGATTTAGGTCTTATATTTAAGTCTTTCATCCATTTTTAGTTGATTCTTATATAAGGGGTGAGATAAGAGTCCAATTTCATTTTTCTGCGTGTGAATAACCAGCTTTCACAACACCATTTATTGAGGAGACTGTCCTTCCCTCATTATGTTTTCTTGGCAACTTTGTTAAAAATGACTGCAGATGTGTTGATTTATTTCTGGGCTATCTGTCCTATTCCATTGGTTGATGTGTCTGGTTTTTTATGCCAGTACCATGCTGTTTTGATTACCACATCTTGGTAATATGTTTTGAAATCAGATAGTGTGATACCTCCTTCTTTGTTCTTTTTGCTTAAAATTGCTTGGCCTATTCAGAGTCTTTTGTGGTTCCATACAAATTTTAGGATTTTTCTGTGAGAAATCTATTTTTTTCTATTCCTGTGAAGAATAACATTAATTTTGATAGGGATTACATTGAATATCCAGAGATCGCTTTGGGTAGTACAGACATTTTAACAATATTTTTCCAATACATGAAAAGGGCTATCTTTCCATTTATTTGCATCACTTTTAATTTCTTTCATCGATGTTTTAGAGTTTTCAACATATGTGTCTTTTATCTCCTTGATTAAATTTACTCTTAAGTATCTTATTTTTTGTGCTACTATAAATGAGATTATTACTGTTTCAGATAGTTCATTGTCAGTGTATAGAAGTACTACTGATTTTTATGTTGATTTTGTCACCTGTAACTTTACTAAATTTGTTTATCAGCTCTATCAGTTTGTTGGTAGAGTCTTTAGAGTTTTGTATATATAAGATCATATCATCAGCAAACAGAGACAATTTCACTTCTACCTTTACTATTTGGATGCCTTTTATTTCTTTTTCTTGTCTAATTGCTCTGGCTAGGACTTCTGATACCACGTTGAATAAAAGTGGTGAGAGTGGGCATCCTTATTTTGTTCCTGATGTTAGAGGAAAAGCCTTCAACCTCACTGTTGAGTATATTGTTAGCTATGAGTTTGTCATATATGGCTTTAATTGGATTGAGGAACATTCCTTCTATACCTACTTTGTTGAGAGCTTTTATCATGAAAGGATGTTGAATTTTGTCAAATAATTTTTCTGCATCTATTGCTATGATTATGTGTTTTTTGTCCTTCATTCTGTTAATATGGTAAATCACATTTATCGATTTGTGTATATTGAACCATTCTTACATCTCAGTGATGAATCCCATTTAATCATGGTTGATAATCCTTTTGTTGAGAGAGAGAGAGACAGAGAAAGAAAGAGAGTGTCTTGTTCTGTTATCCAAGCTAAAGTACAGTGGCATCATCAGAGGTCACTGCAAACCTAAACTCCTAGGCTCAAGAGATCCTCCCACCTCGGCCTCCTGAGTAGCTGAGACTACAAGCAGGTGCCACCATGCCCAGCTAATTTTTCTATTTTTTGTAGAGAGGGAGTCTTGCTATATTGCCTGTCTAGGCAAGTCTTAAACTCCTGGTTTCAAGAGATCCTCCCGCCTCGGCCTCCCAAAGTGCTAAGATTACAGGCATGAGCCACCACACAGAGCTGTAAATAATCCTTTTAATGTACTGTTCAATAAGGTTTGCTAGTATTGTGTTGAGGATTTTTGCATCTTTGTTTATCAGGGATATTTGGCCTATAGTTTTCTTTTCTCATGGTACCTTTCTGGTTTAGGTGTCAGGGTAATGCTGGCCTCGTAAAATGAATTTAGAAGTATTCCCTCCCCTCCTCTTCTGGTTTTTGGAAGAGTTTGAGAATGATTGGTATTAGTTCTTCTTTAAATGTTTGATAGGATTCAGCAGTGAAGCCATCAGATCATGGACTTTGCTTTGATAGGAGACTTTTTATTACTGATTCAGTCTCCTTACTCATTGATCTATTCAGATTTTCAATTTCTTCATGATTCAGTCTTGGTAGGTTATGTATTTCTAGTAATTTGTCCATTTCTTCTAGGTTATCCAATGTGTTACCATGAAATCATTCCTAAAAGTCTCTGAAGATCCTTTGTACTTCTGTGTTATCAGTTATAATGAGTCTTCTTTAACTTCTGATTTTATTTGAGTCTTGTCTTTTGTTTCTTAGCACAACTAAGGGTTTGTAACTTTGTTTAGCTTTCCAAAAAGCAAACTTTAAAAAAAAAAAAAACCTTAAAAAAGTAACTAGGACAAATATGGTATAATGTTAAGATTTGATAAAACTTATAGATATACTTTCAAGTATTTTTATGCAATTTTTTAATATGTGCCTATGTGTGAATATGACCACATTATGTGCAGGTAAACATTTTAGGACATTTTAGAAACATTTAGGTTATTCTGGGAAGTGAGGATGCAAATAGATCTTTTACTTGTCACTTTATTCTTTCTTTAGTGTTTAAATTTTTTCAGAACATGTACGATAAGCTCATTAATTAGAAGATTAAAAGGAAGTAATTCAAGCTCAGTAACTTTCTTAATCTGTGGACGAGACAGAAGACTTAAAGCTCTCAAACCTGTGTTTTCTTCTCTGTAAAATGTGGTTAGCAACATCTACTTTACAGCGCTGCCATGAGGGTTTGATTAGAAATTATTTGTATGAAACATCTAGCAGAGTGCTTTTTACATAGTAGGCGCTAAATAAATAAAATCATTTACATTATTAATAAGAACATAGGATATGCTCTGTTTGCAAATTTACTCACCTTAAAATGTACAGAGAAAATAGATGTAGGTTCTTTGTTTTTCAATAACGGATCTATTTTTCCACATGGGCTCCCCATGGGGGGAAATGGATCTTAGAACCAAGAAGCTTAGTTTGGTTTAATACTTTAAACCTACAGTCAATGTTTAAGTCTCCTTTGGCAAGTAAATGCTGTCTCTGTAGGTCTAAGTATGTAGACTCTCAGATCACTGTTCCCTCCCAGGGTAGGGGGTGCCAGTTTTAGCAAACAAAAGTACGGGATGCCCAGTCACATTTGAATTTCAGGTGAACCACAAATAATTTTTAGTAGTATGTCCCAAATACTGAATGGGACATATTTATAGGAAGAAAATATTTGTTTATCTAAAATTCATATATAGTGAGGCAGCCTGCATTTGTCTGGCAACCCTATCTGTGAGCAGATGGGGAGGGGCACAGCATGGGACAAAGGACCCCTGGACACCTGAACTTTGGATGTCCACTGTCTGGGTCCAGTCCTGGGCAGTGGACAGGCGTCCACTCTGCTGCCCACAGCTGGCATGACCCACGGTCTGTGTCTCGGCTTAGCTGGCACCTGTGGGTATGCATTGGCCAAGCCTGCCCCCCTCACCTCTCGATGGTGAAGGACTCTGCTTTTCTGCCATATCCTCTTTGGGCCCTGGACTGGGACGTCCACTGTGCGGCCTCTGCACTGGGCCTTGGAGCCCTCCCCATGGTGGGATCCATAGCGGATCCCTGGCTGTCAACTCAGCCTCTTGTCACAAGATCCCTCAGAAGCGTGGGGGACTCTAGACTCCAGCCATCCTCTGCCCAAATATTATGTGTCCTCCAGCTTCGACGTGGCCGCCCGCTGCGAGTTCACAGCATCCCAGGCTCCCCAGCCTGAAGCAGAGCTCAGGCAGCAGCCCTGGCCACATCCCACACGAATCTGTCTCCCTCTGACCACCCACCTCCGCTTCCTCTTTCCCCCCCTCGTTCTCTGCAGTTCACCCCAGCCAAGGGGGCTTCCTTCCCCTCCTTCCTGCACGCTCTGTGGTCGCTCATTCACAATCACGCCATGTAACTGGGCACTGCCCCGATTCAAAACAGTGCCCTAGGTGCTGAAAACAGCAGCTACTAAGACAAATGCTTGACTGTGTGGAGCTCACATCCTAGTGCAGTAAGCAGATATGGGGCTGGTTCCACGCTGCAAGGTCCCGACACTATAGGACGTGGCAATGAGCTCCACAAAGAAAAGGGAGCCAGCCAAGGGGAGGGAAGCTGAGCGCACGGTCGTGCAGGGGTTCACTTTGGGTGTGCGGTCATACAGGGGTTCACTTTGGGTGTGCGGTCGTGCAGGGGTTTAGAGTTTGGGTGTGTGGTCGTGCAGGAGTTGAGTTTGGGCCCGTGGTCATACAGGGTGTTCTTTTAGTCGGGGTGGTTGGAGAAGGTGTTTGACCACAGACTTAGGTGAAGAGAAAGACGAGCCATGGCAGAGTCTGGGGCAGAGCACTGCGGGCAGAGAGAACACCAGGCCGAGTGGGAAGAGCTCGCTAGCCTCAGACCCCGCAGGATGGCCAGGCGGTGGGCGAGGATGAGTGCAGAGGACAGCTGCAGGGAGGAGGCTGGGAAAGTCCCCCGGCCAGCCTCTTAATCCGTTTTTAAAAAGAGATAAAAAATAATTGAGAAATCTCCTTTTGTTTTCATTCTGCACTCACTCTTTGCTAAAAAAGAATTTAAAAAGTCAACCTACAGAGAAAGTTGATCGGGGTCACTTTGTCCTGCGTTGTACCTTCCTTCTCATGCCCGGGAAGAACCACAGCGTTCTCAGAGCTGGGAGCTGCATGCCGGTGACTCGGGAAAACTGAAACATGGTTGAACGTTTTCAAAATATTCCTGTGACATTAATAAGTTTCTACAAAGAGTTAAGAGGCTGGTGGATGGAGTGATGTCCTTCCTGGAGGAGCCAGCAAAGATACCTTGTAAAAAGCTGACTTAGCACCAAGGCTTGAGTAATTTAGCAGAACTCTATCAAGGCACCATGGAATTGTGTCTGAGTGATAACCAAACATAATGCTTTGTAGAATGGTGTTTAATGTCATTGTGATAATCTGCAGATAGATACTGTGCACCGGGTCCACTGTAATTACCGCGGGTACAGGGGTGGAGAGCACGGCCTCTGACGGCCGCTCGCTGGTGGCTCCTCCGGGAAGTCAGCTCTCCAGACGCCACCAGTCTGCGTGCTGGAGGAAAGCTGCCTCCTTTCTTTTGCTCTCAGCTGAACTAACGGCCTCCTTTCTGTTTCTTTCCTGGCATTTGTTCTCTGCCTGATGCAGGTCCTGGAGTTCCTAGGGTGACAGTGCACAACACCACGGATAACAAAAGTAAGTGCTTTTTTTCTTAAATCTTCCTGAGGCACAGAGGAAGGAAGCAAAAATACTTTATGGGATAACCCGGCCCACACTTTCCTGCTCAGAAACAGAGAGATGAGTCATGTCCTGCAGTTCAGCATGGGCCCTGCTGGTCCCCAGAACTGACTGAATACCATGAAAGTTGAGGGCCTCACGACTCAGCCACAAGGGTCCAGAAACCCCTTTACGAGTGCGGCTTTTCCAGAGCCGCCCAGGTCATTGTCTGAAATACTCTGAAGGGAGCCGAGACGGGATGGATTTGCACGGCCAGCCCCTAGGGCTTCTGTAGCCTGGCGTGATCGCCGCCCCCACCCCTGCTCTGAGAACCTCCCGCCGGGGCCAAGAGCCGACGGGGCACGTGGAGGCACGTCTGCCTCTGTGGGTCCACACATCCATGGGGCCACAGGGTGTTAAAGGAAGAAGTATTCTGATGCTTGTTAAATCAGCAGGGAAGACTTTTCAGGGCCGCTGCGATAGGGACAGTGGCAAGGGGAGAGAGACGGGGCTCAGCTCCGCACACGGCAAGGCCGAGCGGGACTCACCGCCGGAGCGCAGAGGGAGGGCCGGTGGGGAAAAGGACCAGGAGCCGGCAGGGGTGGGGGTCGCAGGCCAAAGACAGGACGGGCCAGCTTGAAGCCCAGTCAGGAAGCAGGCGCAGCAGAGCCTGGCTGAGTCTGGTCAGGGAGAGGGTCTTCATCAGGGGTGAAGCTCCCCAGAGACCCCTGAGGAACCTGTAGCACACGCACAAGTGCAGGCGACCACGTGCACATACGTGTTTGTGCAAAGGGTTTGAAGTGACGTTTGCACTCAGAGGCCAACATTCAACTCGGCTGAGAAGTGAAGGCTTGCCGGGTCCCTCTCAGGCAGCCCCTTCTTCCTCCCCTGGCCACCTCCCCCACTCCTTTCTACACCTGGGGCCACCTTCCCGGCAGAGAGTCAAACCTTGTGGCCAGTTGCTGTGATTCCTTAGGATCCAGCCACAGAGGTGGCCTGGCACCTCAACATCAAGTGTGAATGGTCCTCTGATTCCTCTGTCGGTGGCGGGAGGGCTGGAGAGGCCAGCAGCGCTGGAGAAGGGTCTCCCAGAGCGTGTGTAGACACGCTTAGAAAGTGGCCCAAGTGTCCAAAGTGGGTGAAATAGAGGCAGCATGTAGAAAATAATCCCAAATAATGATACTATTCTGCCAAGCTATTAAATAACTATTAGAAGTTCAAAATTAAGCCACAGGTAATAATAAAATCAGAAATAAATAAATAGGTTTTGAAATTGCTTAAATGCCAGGGGGATAAAAAAGAAAGCAAGCTGGAGGCGGATATGTGAATGGATACCAAAACTCGGGGGCCGTCGGGGGCCGGCACTGAGAAGGAGCTGCCTTTCTGTGTCCCCTCAGGAGGGGCTGGTTTTCCAGTAGAGAAGCGACCTGCCCAGACATCCTCCCCTGCCTCGCCTGGGGATCGTTCCAGGGACATGCAAGGTTTGGGAATCAGGCCACATGTCCTATAGCCGCATTGTTCCTGAGATGTAGGGAGCCACTGCCTGGGTTCCACCCCACCCCATCCGTCACGTGCTGCCCCTCTCCGGGGTGCACAGGGTGTCCTGAGCCCTCCAGGAGGCCACAGTGCTGGGCTGGAACTTCCCCCACGGCGTGGCATCAAAGCCTGACAGACATTCGCCAGCATAGCAAAGCTCCTAGAAATACTCATGCCTATGCCACTCGAACTGTGATTTTCAGTGAAAAAATGCAAATATTGCACAGAGCCTCCACTTGGCATCTTTTTTCCTTAAGAAAATGTGTATTATTCATTTTGAGAGCTTGTTAAAATTTAAGAATACATGGATGATTTTGTCATATTTGGGGGAGTTTTCCCTTCCTAATCGATGGTCTGCTGGAATTAGGGTCTACGGTAGAGTTGACCGCAGGGTAGCCATGGCAGTTTCTGGTCCAGCTGTTGCACAGTTGTTATAGAAGATGCCATTGGTGAGAGACCCTGGAGAAGGGGACATGGGACTCTATACAATTTTTGTAACTTCCTGGGAATCTATATTTATTTCTAATTTAAAAGATTTTTAAAACCATCTATGGTCTGATAAAAACACAAAACTAACTCTAAACTTTGAGAAAACATGATACAATATATGGATCTTCTTATAAAAATCATTCACTTAAATACTTTTACCTACTTCTTTGGGGGAAGCTATCATTCATCTATTCAAGTCATAGGTAATGTAGCACCTACCTTTTGAGAGCACATTTTGACTCTGAAGCCACTTCCAGGCCTGGATGTGGTCACCCCCCTGGGGATCCCGACGGCCCAGTGTGTGGAAACACTCGGCGAGTCCTCTGTACCCTGGTGCTGGGTAAGGTCGTCCTAGTTTTTCCAGGCTTGTGCGTGAATGAAAATGAAGCAGACCTGTAGGTCTTAGATATGTGTAATGTTGAGAAAATATTTTATTTATTCCATTATAAAAATAAGGTAATGTACAGGTGGAGTGAGGCGCAATTCTTTGAAAGAAGTTCAGATAAGAATTTACCAACGTCTCCCAGCACGTGCACCATGCTAGTGCTCTCAGGGCTGTGAGATGTTCCCCACCAGGAAGCTAAACCGCCACGTCTCTGTGCTGTCGGCTAGACCAGCTGCGTTAACCAGCCAGTCCAGTCTGTGCTGCACACGAGCTTCCTGGACTCCGTCGTGTTCCATTGCCGAGCTCCACAAACGAGGAGGTGTTTCTGAGAAGCATTTTGCTGTTTGCAGTTGAGCTGTCACTTCTGTGGCTGTGACTCCGGAAGGCAAAGAGCAAGGACCCAGCGGGGTAAGAGATGAAAGCTCTGTGCACACAGGACGAGGCTGGCATCGTGTGTCCATGTTCCCTTCTTCTCTACGTGAAATTTAACAGTAAACCTGAAGGTGACACCATCATGCTTATCTCGCAAAGTACTAATTAATTGGAAACCGGAGGGCGTCTGTATCGCATTGCGACGTGTAGGATCCTTTTCGTCACCTTTATTTTGCAAGCCTATTTATGTAGCTATGTTTGAGCTCCGGCTTCCCTGTGGCCAATTCAAACTCCGGGGATGTTTCATTCCGCCCTTGCCTGTGTCTGTGTTTCTCGTCGTCAGTAGAGTTCAGGCTCTTTCAGAATGTTGACTGAAGCCACCACTTTAACTTGAAAACCGGATTAAATGTGGCTGAGTTGGTGCCGCCCTGCCCCCGGGAGGAGAGTGGGGGTCTCATCTCGCTCAGAGGCAGTTTCGTGTTCAGACTGCGGGGCTTGAGGGAAGCCCGGCGGACGCTCCAGAGCACCCGCGTTTGCCCCGTGCTTGGTACAGTGCCCGAGAGCCCATTTTCCGTGTTCGTTCCTGTGGGTTAGCATGTCGTATCTGCATGTAAAAACCCCTCTGTCGCTCGGGTTACGTTCGGATAGATGTAGCAGGAAACTCGAAGTGGCCATTGCTCACACGGGGGAAGGCGTTTCCCTCCCGAGAGACACTCGGGCTGCTGTGCCCCTGGCAGTCCTCTCCGCGTCGCTCCAGCCGCGTCTGTGGCTCGTGGCTCTGCCGGTGAGGTTGCTCCAGGGTGCGCGGAGGCTGGGAGCCGGGGGACGGGCAGGGACAGGAGGGCAGGGCTCCGATGGCTGAGACAGTCTCTGCAGACTGTCCTCCCACCAGGGCCGCCAGCACACCTGTTCCATCTCGTTGTGCAAGAGTTAGTCCCGCGTCCGCCCTAGCTGCGGAGTGCTGGGAAATGTCTTCTGTCCGGGCTCCACGCCACCTTGAATGGAGTCAGGATTTAATTCCTAAGTAACAGCCTCCACCAGGATCTCAGTAGCTTGGTGTACGCGCTTCCTGGGCCTGCCGCCACAGAGTACCCTGTCCTGGGGCTTAAACAACAGCTCTGGAGGTCGGAGTGTGAGTTCAAGGGGTGGGCAGGGCTGGTTCCTTCTGAGGCTTCGAGAGACTCTGTTGCAGGCCTCTCCCCGGCTTCTAGGTTTGCTGCCATTGTTGGCGCTCCTGGCTTGTCAGTGCGTCACCCCGATTCATCCTCAGGCGGCATTCTCCGTGTGCGTGTGTGTGTGTGTGTGTGTGTGTGTGTGTGTGTGTGGGTCCGGTTTTCCCTTCGCATAAGGTCACGGTCATACTGGATTAGGGCCCACCCTAGTGACTGATCTTAACCCAATCAGCTACAAGGACCCTGATTTCAAATAAGGTCATGATCACAGGTACCAGGGGTTAGAACATCAGCATGTTTTAGGGGACACAGTTCCCCCCGCAGCCCTTGGCCCAACAAGAGATTCTCCTTCTCTTGCACGAAGCCCAGTTCTGTGCCCCTGGTTACGCTGTCCCAGCTCCCTCTGGGAGGAGCAGGCTCCGTCTCCAGGTGACCCGTCCTCCGCAGGCCTCTGCTTCTGCCATGTCGACGGGGAGAGAGAAGGCAGGACGTGTGTGGGGTTCCTTGTGTGGACGCCTGTAAGTGGCCTTTGCCTTTCTATTATCTGGAGCCCACACCTGGGCCCTGAGACAGAGGAGGAGCCACAGGACCAGGACCGACGGGAGAAGGACACCGACGGCACCAGCAGTCGCTGCCACGGGACGGAGAAAAGGAGAACATAGGGCGGCAGCTGGCTGGAGAGGGCTGACGGAGCAGAGAGTTGGTGGCCATTTTTGTGCAGGTCGCTTGGACTGAGCCAGCGAGCCAGACGCTTCCCACGTACAGTCGCAGGCCCCCGGAGGGCAGGTGGGAGCTCAGTGCCGAGAAGTCCGTGGAGAGGAGTGTCCAGCCGCGGAAGGACTTTTAACTGGAGCGTGAGGGTGCGAACGCCAAGGGGGAGGGTCATAGCATGGGGCCACGGGAAATGGGGAGGAACACGGCTTGGGGCCTGGTTCCTGCATTTAAAGAGCTTAGATCTGCTTCGGGCAGTAAAAAAAACGAAGACAAAATGGTGCGTTACACGGCACCTCCACTGTGCAGATACACACGCTCTCTGTGTCCTCGCCCCACTCCACAGAGAAGGAAACGAAGTTCTGGCTGCTCGAGAGCAAAGAGTCCGAATGAGAGGAGAGTGTGGAAAGTAGTTTTTAGAAACAGAGAGAGCTGGCTGTGCGCGGTGGCTCACACTGTAGTCCCTGCACCTTGGGAGGCTGAGGCAGGAGGATCTCTTGAGGCCGGGAGTTTGAGGCTGCAGTGAGCTGTGATCACACCACTGCACTTCAGTCAGGGCAACAGAGTGAGACCTTGTCTCAGAAAAAGAAGAAAGAAAGGAAAAGAAAAAGAGAGGGAAGGAGGAAGAGAGGATGTAAGGACAGCAAGAAGCCACATAGCGAATCTTCTAGAGGGTTCAAGTAAAATGTTTACACTTTTACATTCACTCAGTCTGTTAATAAACACCAACTGCATGCACATTACGTGCCAATCACAGTGTGGGCCTCAGGGAGATTATGTGATTGCACATAGTTACTTGAGCAGGAGACGGAAACCCTGGCACCCTGCGCACCCACTGGCTCGGCCCCTGCCCCGTCTCGGAGGATCCGCACCTGCAGGAGCTGTCGGTGGGAGCTGCGTGGCTTTCCCAGTGTTTGCGTTTGATGTGTCTGGTGTCCCCTCGTGGAGCTCCACGGCCCATCTCGTCCCCAGCTGCATTCACCCCAGATAAAACGCCCCGTGTTTTCACTTCGTCTGTCAAATCTGCGCGTCCTGGTCAAGGAGGCAGGTGCCTGGTGATCCTGGCCCCGGCTCTCGCAGCAGCGCTGGTCCGTGGTGTGCTTGGGCCGCATCACAGCTGGGTCTCGGCCTGTGCGGCGGATGCAGGGCCCCTGGCACTCGGTCGCGGTGGTGTGCGTCTCAGGCAGGCAGCGAAGGCATTGTCAGGCTTCACAGACCAGCCGTGGGCCACAGGTTTTTCAGACCAGTTGCGCTCTTTCCTGACTGAGGAGGCCGCTGGAAAAATTCCAGGACAGCACAAAAGCGAGCGGGAAGCGATCCCATCCCTGCGGATGCCCCTTCTCGTGCGAGCTCCGCCCTGCCCGCGGTCCTGTGCCATCAGGACTCTGCACACCCGCCACCCGCACTCAATCCATCCGACGCTCCACCGTGAATGTCTCAGATAAACGCCTCTCGGTCGGGGGCCACAGAGGGGCGGGGGTCTCAGGGAGCCATGGTCACACAACAGTGGCTGCAGCCAACGTTTGTCAAGCACTTGCTTTGGCCGGTGCTGCTCTAAATATTTGTCTGTTTGGCTCATTTCATCCCGCAACAGCCCATGGGACAGGAGCTGTTACTGCCACACGTTCAGTGAAGAAAGCGGGGCAGGGGCTTGCCCAGATGCACGCTGGAAAGCCGTGGAGTTTCACACCCGAGCAGCCTGGCCCCACAGAACCTGTTCTTGCAAATGCACGGTGCCTGGCCAGCAGGGTGGCCTGAAGCACAGCTGCAAACCCAGAGCAGTGTCCACTCTGCACGCCCTCGGGCAGGCATCTGGGGCATAGAATTGGTCGCACCCTGCAGGTCGCCCTCAGCACCTTCTCTGTGGCTTCTCCCCCCACACCGCCCCCTGGGCCATCCGCGCCCGCCTGGGCAGGTGTGCACCGTGACACCTATTCCTGCTCGGAGAATCCCCCCACGTCACGGGGAAGAGAAGCCCCTGGAGCCCTGACAGTGCGTAAATCTGTGCAGGGGCCCTGTGGAGTCAACGGCTCTGCTTCCCGTAGACAGCAGCCCTGCCCGGGCTCTGTGGGTCAGGAGGACTGAGCCCCTGAATCTCACACCCTGACGTGGCCTCGTCATCCCCCAGCAGCACCCTTTGGCCGGCATCCGTTCTTCTGTGTGTGATGCTGCGTGTCCGCACGCCGTGGGCTCGGCACACAGCATCAGACCCCTTCCTTGGAACAGCCCGGTGAGGTTGAACAGTGTGAACCCGAGATCACACAGCGAAGTTCAGGACGAGGGCTGGAGTCTTGCCTTATCTGACCCCAAAGCACAAGCTCTGGACTGCTGGGTGATAGCAGGTGCCTGCTAGGGGTGAGGGGAGGCAGCCTGGCCCCCAGGACCTGTGTCGCTGTCACCTAGCTAATGTGCTCACTGCAGTAGCCACTGAGCAGTTGGCCAAAATTCAGCCCTGGTTTAGATCCACCCTGGTGAGGCAGTGCCGGGGTCAGCGTGGGCATTTCCGCCTCTTGCCGCTTGTGAACAGGATGTGCGAAGGCGCCCTCCCACGTGAGGGGCTCTTCTGACCCACGCTGTGGGGTGAGCCGGCAAAAGCGGGCTGCGTGTGCCCAAAGCCTGGCAGGGAGAGGGTGGGGGAGCTCCGGAGAGCTGGCTTCTGCCACAGGACGCCCGCAAGGACGGGAGCCCGGGGACACTGCGTGTCGGCCAGCGGGGCAGGCCCTGGAAGCTCAGGGCCCTGACTCTGTCCCATTGTCCCGTTCCAGCCCTGCTGTGAAATTTGAAATTACTGTTTCAGAATTCTTTGTCCTTTCTCCTCCTCTCCCCCATGACCCCAAAGCCACCCTGGGAATATTTGACTTTTTCCTCTTCAGAAAATCTTATCTACAAACAGAGCCTGCGGGGTGTTCACAGATGTGACTCTGAATTATTTAAAAACCGTTTCCCTAAGAATGTAATTATGGTTGGGACCAGCGTACACTCATTTGGTGCCTGGGTATTCAGACGGCTTAAGTATCTGGATGGAAAACCAACAAAATCACAGTAAATACGTTGCTGGTTTTAACTAAGCGAGCAGGCAGCGCGGCCCGTACGCACGGACGCCAGTTCCACGTGCGAGAGGGCTGTGCTCACGGTGCCCTCACCGTCTGTCCCACGGCTTCCAGGGAAACGCGCGGGCTGTGGAGGTAAAGGGCAGCGCGTGCTCACGGGCAGTGCCCCTGGCGTCCTGCAAGCGTGTTCGTGAACTTGAGTCACTAGTCTGCCCACTCCCACTCCTGTATGACACGAAGAAGGAGGTTTCTCTCCCTCCTGTCCTCCGTAGGACAAGAAAAACCAGCTCCCCCTGCCAGGCGGCACCCGGGGGTTGTATGAAGTCACGCCAGATGCCGCGGTTGTGTGCCTGTCCTTCGGCTCACGCGCAGGGAGCCGCCCCTGCCGCTCCCCAGCTTCCTGCTGAGGGACCACCCTCCACCACGCACAGACACGCGGGAGCAAGCCACAGTGTGGGGTTACGGAGGACCCTGTGTCACGCTGAGGAGTGTTGCCATGTCCTGCGGGTCCTGGGAGTGGCGCAGTCAGACTTCCCTTTCAGAAGACGTCTGGTCACCACGTGGAGGGGGGCGAGAGAGTCCCACGCGGCAGGCAGGTCACAGGGCATACTGCTACGAGCACATTGGCTAGGGGGTACCAGGGGCCCCAGGGGGTGAGGATGAGGGTCCCGACCAGCAGGGCAGGGCCAGGGAGGAGCTCTTCTCTCAAGACCTGGAGGGAGGAAGGGGAGACACTCGATTGATCAGAAAGGGGCTTACGAGCTGCCGTTTGTTTCTCCTGAGTTCAGGGTGAGTGTGACATTTGCTGACTGTGGCAAAGTGTCTTGGAAGTATCTTATGGCCTAGGACCAAACAGAGGGGACGGGCACCCCGTCAGGGTGTCTGTGGCTGCAGCAGCACGCCAACAGGGCGCATGTCTGCAGAGGGTCCTCCCGTTGTGTGGGCCAGCTGCATGGAGCCCTGACCCCAGGAAGAGTGGCCAGGCCACCGTGGACAGCCTGCCCGTCACAGCCAGGGGCTGCCCCCTGGGACCGGGCTGTCCAGCAACACACAAATCATTTCCAAACACAGAGATAAAAGCCAACGCTGTTCCTGCCATTTCGAAAGCAGTCCTGGTGCTGAATTTAAACCCTATGTTTTAATCAAGGTGCACTAGGCAAGTTTTCATCTAAGACCCACGGTTTTCAAATATTGTAAGGAACAATTTGGTGGCCAAAGAAAGTCTTATTTTAAGTGGCATTTGTGTGAGGAGCCCTGACCAAGACATGCCCCCTTCAGGGATAAACTGGGCCCAATAGTCCTCAAATAATTTTGCTCGTGAGTCTTTAAAAGAATTTGTAAAAATCATGCACTCACTCGCACACTTGTGAGGTGTCACCTAAAGTTTTTCCTCATTAAAGAGCTACACAGGATAAATTTGCAGCACACTGAACATTTTCATTTTAAAATAAAATCATTACATCGTCCTATGTTATCTAAATACCACAGCCATTTCATACCTACCATCATCAGTTTCAATGTTTCTTGACCAAGTTCTTCTTTAACAGCAAAAAATTTCATGTCACTCCCTTCACTCCTTGAGCCAATGTTCACATCTCATTTCTGTCCCCGAGCTCCAGAATTCTGGGCTAATGTCGCATAGGCTGGAAATGCTTTAAAGGTCTGGTTATTTTTATATTTCCTATGACCGTAAGGCCATAATTATTGTTTCCCTCTGGCCTGGATTATTATTGAAGTTATTGCTTGTTCATGTCAAACAACCAGAACACATTACACACTTTGATAATCGTTAGACGTGAACAGTGACAGATTCTCTGGAGGGTGTCCTCTAGCAAGACGGGCATGGTTCTCACTTCGTTCCCGTGTGAACGGGTGGATCTCACCGGTTTCCAGAACGAGACCATGTCAGAAAGACACTCCTGTTTCTGTCCTTCGGTGGTCGCTCCCCTTTGTTCCTGCGGGAGCTCAGAAAACGCATTCACGTGAATAAATAAACGGAGACCAAGGAGCTATAGCAACGCTACTTTCTTTGAACTCCTTCCGAGCTATACGCCAAAAATTGTGACCCATCTATCACCTGTCATTAAGGATCATTTTTAACAATCTCTATTTTCAGCTCCGTTAGATTCGCCTTCCGTTTTGTGAAAACCACAGCACCACACGCCGACAGTGTTGCTGGGGGCGGGGTAAGAGCCCATGGAGGGGGCGTCTCATAGTTCACCCAGCCTTGCGGTCCCTGGTCCTTTGTCTGGAGCCCAAACAAAAGACAGAAGGCACCAGGGACAGGTGAGGAGCTCCTGGGCCTCCCTTCCCCTCGTGACACACGTGAGGCGTGAGGGAACAGGGCTTGGGAAAGGAGCTAATTACAGGCACCGTTGCACGACGCCAAGGGCCTGGGGACCGGTTCTGTGGAGGCTGCATGTGTCTGTGTGTGTGTGGACAGTCCGGTGGACCCCCGGGGTGCCCACGCGGGCAGCCTTCCTGGAGGGCAGAGTGATGGCCAGGTTTGCAGCCAGTCCAGCCCCTTGGTGCGCGAGCTGCATTCAGCTGACAAAGTGGAGGGTGAGCCGGGCGCCCGGTGCGTCTGCCGTGCTTCCTGCTCCCTACCCGGGGACGCTGGAGGAGGGCTGGTGGCTTCTCCGCCACTCGAACAGCTCTTGGTGCCTCGGGGTATCTGTGCCAACCACTGAACTCGTCCCTAAATAGGAACGTAGTTAATCTGGGCTTGGGGGACACACACATCCATCCATCCGACGCACGACTCCTGCAGTCTTACTTGCAGAAATGTGGGAAGAGGAACAGGCTGCCCGTCTCCTGTTTGGATCAGTTGCCTATGGGTTCCCATTAGAGTCTAGTCACCAGTTCTCCAAAATTTAGCCCAGTGGTGATTCCGAAACCGATACCTTGAACCCACTGGGCCACTTGGAAGCGTGTCTCGGAACAGCCCCCCACCTCCGACACCCCCTCCCTGCGCTGGCACCACGGGGGCAGCAGCCTCGTGAGCAGGCGTTTGTCTCCACGGTCTTACTGTGTCCAGATCTGATAATAGCTAATTCCACCAAATATTAGAGGGGCTCACATTTAATTAAGGAGTGGCCATTTGTATGCTCCAGGCTGGAGGTCCCCACTGCCCTGAAGTCAAAAGAAGAGTCCTTCAGGGAATATGCCAATCTTCTCTCATGTCTCAGCTGAGCCCCTGCTCTCTGTGAATGCAATTATGGGAACAAATAACACGGCTTAACCCAACTCCCCTGCGAGACAGCCGCTCTCTGCTGATAAAACCGGTTGTGTGGGCAATCATTAAATGAGAAACCTAATATTTAACTAAATTTGATAGTCGGTTGCTTTGGTGCTTTCCTGCATGGGGTGGGATTTCAATGGGGAGGAGAGAGCTATTCAAATGCCTGTGTAGTCAGCGAGTGATTAGGACGCTGCGTGCCCGCATGGAGCCAGGACCAGGTCCAGGAACCGGTAACGGTGTGTGGTGGCGGTTCCGTGTCCCCACGCACTCTCAGCAAGCGTCACTCTGCAGGCAGCAAAACAGCATTGCACCGAGTTTGAACTTGGTCCTCCGAGATCATCATTTGAGATTGCACAGTGATGCCAGAAATATCAAATCCAAGTGCAAAAACGTGGAGATGTGGGCCGCTTTTAACTGCGAGAGGGTCTGTCCCAGTTCTCTTTCATTTTGACGTTTCTTAGTCCAGATCCGGCCTTGCCCAGCAAACCCCCCTAGCTGAAGCCCTCTCACGAGAGCGGAAGCCAGCGCAGCGGTAGCCCCCGCTGTCCTTGCAGTAAAGGCCGCCGCTCCCGCTAATCCCGCTGGTCGTCCTGAGTTTCCACGTTCGCAAACCCCAAGTCCCGCACCTGCTCCCCACCTGGGCTGATCACGGGGCAGGCAGAGAGCGAAGATCGCAGGTTCTCGAGGGTTACCTTGTGAGATCCGCGCTCTGGTCTCCTACAGTAAACTTGGCTTTGGGTAGCATCGATGACCTGCCTCCTAATCCCAGCATGAATTGAATTAACTTACGTAGATCATTAGTCTTTTAAGCACCAGAAACTTCCGTCGACTTAATAAGAGTTTGATTTGGTTTTGTTTTGGTTTGTTTGATGTGGGGAGCAGTGGTTGATAGTCAGGCCTGAATTTCTTCAACTCTTCCCACTCAAGAGGTCTGAACCCCGGGACCTTCAAGAGCCCCTGGGGATTCCTGGGACACCTAGAAGAACCTCTCAGTCCTGCTGAGTTTCCTTGAGACCTTTTTGGGACCGTGGCAAAAGAGCCATGTGGGATCAGGGCGAAAGACTTGGGTCAAACATAGACTCAGTTACTATCTAAAGATGCTTTATTTCCAGGTGTGAGTTGGATTCCACTCAAATCTACCCAGGTTACTGGGAACTGGTGCATTTTGTCCCCAGGATGGCACTAAACACTAATGCCTTGCGGGGGGAAATGCAGCCAGGAAAATGACCAAAACTCTTACATTTGGTGTTAAGTGTATCCAGAGAGCTATACGGGTACCTGAGATAGGATGGCCTGGGCTTCTCTTTGAGAGGTGACACTCACCTTGATGGAGGAGAAGGGGCCAACAAGGCAGGTTTCAATATGGGAAGGAGCAAGTGCAAAGGCCCTGGGGCAGCAAAGAACTTGGAAGATGCTGTTCTTTTCATTATCATGCAGTGCGCCCTGCTGGTCTTCCCACCCTATACATGTGAACAGAACAGGAGTGATCAGTAGCTACTACCTCATAAACCAACTCCTCCCAACTGTGTGTCTGGAGCATTGTGTTAAAGGGCTGAGGGCATTTGGACTCAGCAGAAATCTGCTGTCTCAGATCCCTTAGGAATGTGGGCCACAGAGCGAAGCAGACAGTAGAGTGTGCAGCCCCCAGGTGAAGAGCCCCTGCCAACTCCCATGCAGGACTCCAAGGCAGAGGGTGCCATCACTGAGCTGCGCCTCTGGGTCTCTGGGTTGAGGTCAAGTCTAACTTCACTTCCCTTGGATCTGACCACCACGCACACCCGCTGCAGACACAGCCATCCTTTCCAGCCGTCTACAGGGAAACCATTCCTTGCATGCTGTGCGTGTCCAGAATCTTTTGCAGTGGTGGGGCAACTTCAGATGTTTAAAAATTCTACCCACTTGAAAAAAAACAGTTTTGCCATTTCTCCCCTTCCATCAAAGCTAAATATTCAAATATGTATCCAGCAACTTGTAAATCATTTTTCGTTTTGTTTATTTGCTTGTCACGAGCACCAAGAACTGCCACTGAGCCCTGTTCCTCTGCGGAAGCTCGCCAGCCCCGCCCAGCAGCGAGCGTTGGGCCTTGAGTCTTGCTGGAGCTGAACGTTGCCCACAGATAAAGCCACTCGTGCAGGGGTCTCCTTGTCACGAGCGGTGACTCGACCTCTAGCTGCCCTGGACAAGCACACGCCTGTGGCATAGTTTCTTTGTAAAGGGGCATGTGGGAGGCTGGTTTGACATTGCTTGTAATGTTGTGACCTTACTTTATTCTTGAAAACATTCACCCGTTGTAGCTGTTTCAGAGTGAGTGGTGAGCCAAAGGTAGGGTTCCTTGAAGATGAAATGTGCTTTCTTGATGAACCACCAGCGGTCCCACATGTAGGCTTGGAGTGGGAGAGGAGAAAGGAGGTCAGATGGGCTTATTACATACCAGACGGTGAAACAAGGTAGATGGCTGTGAAGTGGGCTCAGGAGGGGGCTCCTCGCAGCCGGAGGAACACGCAGTGAGGCCGTTTGTGCGTCGTCGCAACCTGAGCAATGGGGACCCCCTGCATCGCGGCCACAGGTGCAGAATCAACTCCGGTCCCTCCAGCTCGGGGGAGAACGGCCAGCCCCCCTGCATCGTAAAGCGTGGCCCACGTGACTTTATTGTCAACAAATATAATTACCCAAATCAAGGCCTCCAAAGACCAGATGATCTTATGTTTAAGGTAAGAGATCTGAATCCATTTTTTCTGGGAAAATTTAATAAAGGTAACACTCCAGTTTCTACTCTCCTTTCCTTCTCATGTTATCATGGCCACAATATTTGGAAAAGCACTTGTCTGAAAGATACGTAGTGTTGGTTTCCCTAAAGCCAGCAGTCTTGAGACGAATCATCCCAAAACCCACGCATGTGAGAGAGGAGCGCCACGGAGCACCAAGCTCTGTGGGGAGAGGGCACCCAGCCTGGCGGAGAGAGTCTGCCAGGGCTCCCGACGGAGACCAGCTTTTCATCGTGGGACGGGAGCAGCCTCTCAACATCCCGGTTTCCTGGTCTGTGCGACAGAGACAGGAACAGTCACTCCCAGGGCTGCTGTGCAGTTAGCGGTCTGATGGGCGTGGAAACCCGCGGCAGTGGTCGCTGACTCTCGGCATGTCTTGTTTGCTGTCTTTCAGAGATTTTCGACCTGGAAACAAACGAGCACGTGCAGAAGGCCGTAAGTGACCGACAGATGCCCAGAGTGGAATACAGGAAGATCGAGGTCGATGATTACAGTAAGTGCTACTCACTTCCCCCTTTGAAAAGAAAACCAAAGTCCCACTCCCACTCGGAAGTGTCGGCGGCCGGATGCTGCACGGAGGCCCCAGCGCCGCGCGGCAGCCTCCTTGCCTGGCCGCTCGTCCCACTGCGAGCTCCTCATGCTCAGAACCAAGATAGTCTGGTGACAAACTAAAAAAGGCGGAGCATAGGATTTCTCTCCCAGAGAAGCTGGCACTCCACTAAGCTCTCAGATGGAAACTTCTCCTTCCTCAGTGAACCTCTTCCTTCCGGAAATCCCTTTTCTGCGCCATCCGACGTAGTACCGTGTGATCGGCTCCCCTCTCCATGTTGATCACGGCTGGTGCGGGGCCATCCTTGCCACCGGAGGTTATGTCGTGTGGGATCTGTTGTCGTGACGGCCTAAGAGACAGTCATCCCTCGCCTTTCTTTGCCTGTGCCCATCTGTCTCTTGAACTGTTCGTTCTGTCATTCCCTGGATTTTCTGGGCACAGACTATGCCAGGCACAGCTAGGCACAAAGTCCCAGCGTGGTGACTGGGCTGGGCGCGCATCTCCAGGGGAGGCCGGTTCTCACAGCCTCACTCACCTCTCTGCAGACGACTCCCAATCGACCCGGGCCGCCTGTGTGCTGACTGCCCAGCAGAGGTTATCCTTAGACACCCCAAATGGGAAGCGCCCACGGCAGATCTCACCGTCTTCCCCCAAGAACTCCGTCGGCCCCCAGACATCCCTGCGTTTACGCACGGCACCTTCCATTCGTGGCGTCAGGTGACCCAGACCTCACCCCTCCACCGTGCCTTTGAGTCGCTTGTTCAGACACCACTGCCCTCATCTCTGGGGGTGTAAGCAGGCGTCACCTCCCGTGTGGACTCCGACCGACTGACCGCAACTGCCGGCGCCCTTTGCTGCAGAGGAAGAGAAGGTTCCAGGGCTCGAGGAGAAAGAGTGTTAAGACTGAGAGGTGATGCCCAAGCCGCGGGGGTGGGGAGGAGGCGCTGCTCCCGCTGGAGTCTGCAGTCCCTGCACCATCTCTGGAAGCTTCGCCTGCCCTGTCACCGGTCTCGGGTCCTGGGTATTGGCCAGCTCCCCGGTGCTCAGCAGCTGAGAGAAGACACAGCCTGACACACCGTGAGCTCCTACGAGTGGGAGCCGAGGCTCACCCACCGAACCAAAGCAGGTGCCCAGGCAGCGCGAGTGCGGCTCCCTCCCGCAGCGCAGACACCAACAGCAAATGCAGCTCCAGGAAGAGCGTGAGATGGGCCGAGGCCGAGCGGGAAGGTTGCATGGACTGTGAGCTTGCACAGAGTTCCTGGAGGTGGCTTTAGGTTGGCAGAGGAGGGGAGAGGGCGCGGTCAGAGGCAACATGAGGAGGGGGGTCAGGCCGGAATAAGCATACTTTACCATGGGAGGGTCAGGAGGCTGCCCTGGAGTCCCAGCCTGCAGGGGGCCAGGGTGAGCCCTGCAGAGGGACCCTCGCCCCGCCCCCACCCTCACCATGCTGTGCCGGCAGCCACCACGGGCTCCTTGCCAAATCGTCCTGGCCCCACCATTTGGCCGTCAGAGGTCACTCTCCGCCAGGACTCTTCTAGGCACTGCCAGGAACGCCACTTTCCCTGCTGGTTTCCCTGCTGTCCTGTGGGGATGTTCATTCACCTCTGAAGGTCGGGAAAGCCGAGATGGGTGTTTCAAATCCCACCCCGCACAAGCCCAGAGCCTTTCTCTTTTAAACACCCGAATGGTCTGCTCTGAGGAAATGAACAGGGAGGGGGCCAGAGGCGGACAAGACTGAAACCCAGGAAAGCCGTGAACCACGGCCGTGACACTCTGCTTTGGCCACCAGCCCGTCCCAGCGCTCTCTGAACCTCCTCCAAGTGCTGTCTCATGGCGGCTGCTCCTGGGGGCCCAGGCCTCGCCCCACAAGACGCCCGGGACGCCCTTCTGAGCTCCTCCACCAGTGGCTCACTCCCACGACCCGCAGCCCTGGCGCGCCAGTGGCACCCCCTCCCCGCTGCAGAAAAGACCTTCAGAAGGAAATAGCCAGCCTCCCCGCCGCCACTTCCGTCAGCACGGCTGTCCCGAGAGCAGACGGCGTGGCCGCCAGCACGGGCGGGTGTCGCAAGGACACCCCTCTGGGATCACAGAACATCTGAAGGATGTCAGCCCCACCGACCTGGTTTCGTTTTGGTTTTTCCTTTTCCCACTACCAGAGGCTAACATTATTTTTTAGAAAAGTAGGAAGTCTTCAAGAAGTGCTCCCTGAAATGCCTTCCGCCAGGCAGACCCCGGTTCCTGGGGCCGCCCTGGGCTTGTCCGTGGCCAGAGCAGCCAGCCCGCGTCTGCGGACGTGTGAGTGGTGAAGTCCACGGCCCGCTGCTGCATCCAGCCATTGATCCAGTCTGCAAGCCATTAACATTCTGCCCGAATCCTAATCAGACGGGGTCACGGCAGGCCATGCGCACCGCCCAGCCTGGGTGTGTCTGTAGGGTAATTGTGTTGAAAAGCCGCTAATTCCGATTTAATTGCTGGCCCTGGGTCATCTGGGTCGTAGGGAACGTCAATGACAAATTCTGGCGGCAGGAAGGTTGTGGGGGCAGAAGAAGCTGGTCGGGCTATTTTTGAGGCTTGGTTCTTACTCCCCCTCCCCCATGACCTTGACAACGGGAACCACTGGGCTGCACCAGCCCCTCCCGCGTCCCCGGCTCCAGCAGGGTCAGAGCTGCCAGGCACCCACCTGCACACGGGGAGGACAGAGCCACCTGGCTTTGCACAGAGGCCCCCCCGCGGCCCCCACCTCTCTGTCTCTTCTTCTCCCGGTGCCGACTGCACCCCAGTCCCCACTGCTCCCCAATACCATCCCCAGCTGTGTCCCAGACAGACTCTGGGAGGCACTTCATTGCACGTTGCAACAGCCAGCCTGACTCTCTGGGGCTTCCTGTTGTCCTGCCTGGATTTCTGCTGCCAGCTCGTGCTCTGGCGTCTGGGAGTTTCCGTTTCCATTTTTCAGTGCACTCCCACATGCAGGATGGAACTTAGGCTTTAGACGCCCGCACTCGGGTGACTTGCCCAAGGCCACATTGCAGGCCAGAGTCACTGAGCCGAAATCCAGGGGTCCCTGGGTCTGTGGACTCCCCCGAGCCTCCCCAGCCCCCTTCAGTCCCCTGTGGGTACTCCCGACACTGTGTGGGGACCACCCTTCCGCCCTGTCTTGTCCGAGGTGCCCCCTGACCTGCTGCTGTGTTCGGCTTCTCCCTAGACCTGCCCATGCAGATCCTGAAGCCAGCAACCTTCACCGACACCGCCCACTACCCCCTGCTCCTGGTGGTGTAAGTATCCGACCGTCACCTGCTTTCTAGGGGCTTGTTTGGGGCCCTCTGACACCCTGAATATCGATCTCTTAAGAAAAGACAGGTGGGAGAAATGATATTGTTGCAAACTAAAAGCTTAAGACAATTTAGCCTATCAGCAAATGTCAGGTTCTTTTTGTGACTCTTGGAGACCCCTGAGGTTAGAGGAAAGGGGGTGCGCTGCAGCCCCCTCCCGATCTGATCAGGGCAGCCTGCTACGACAGCGAGCCCCTGGGATCATCCACTGTGGCCGACAAATGGGTTCAGATGCAGTCGCAAAAGCTGATGGAGGAGGTCAGATGGCATCTTGCATGCCAAGCCCACCCTGAGGCAGGCCGGGGACGGGTCCCAAGACACAGAGACACGGGATGGCTGACCTGGGACCCCGCACGCCTCACGGTGTCTGGCCTGAACAGAAGCCTGACCCACATTTCCAGCTACTACGCTGAACGGTATTTCTTTGCCAATAAAGAATTATTTCTGCTGTTCCTTATGTTAATTAATAAGCCTTCTGATTCAGATCTGAGAACAGCTTTCCGAGTGCTCTGCAAACACGATGAGGGTGCTGAGTCTGATTAAGGAACTTTGCCTGCTGGAGCCTGGCTGTGCCCTCTCCAGAGTCCTCCAAAGACCACCCAGTAGCCTGAGTGTGGAGGAGGGTCCGCTTGTACTCACACGGAGTACAAGTGGCATCTTGGAGGGGGCACCACCCAGACGACTGAGCCAGTGTCCTTACTCACCTCCCGGGCTGTTCTCTCAAGACCAAGAGGCAGGAGAACCTCACCCCCAGGGCCAGTCTCCCCGGATGTTCCTGGAAGGGGCCAGGCTGCAGCAGAGGCTGCACTGGAGTGTGAGGGGCAGCAGGGCGGACACCCCTGAGTGAGGCCAGTCACTCGTGGAGCTCTGATTAGCACCAGCCTTGCCCTGCTCCCTGCTGAGGGCTGGGTCCCTAAGTAGCAAAAGCCTTCATTGTAAAGAGGCCCCAGGCACAGACGCCAGTATCTGATTCCATTTGGCAATTAACCCAGTTACCTTGATATCTGAGCGGGTGTAACACTTTATCAGCAACCACACACACGCGCACACACACATGTGCACACGCCCACATCCCCTCCACACGCACCCACGTTTCCTGCCCTGCCTCCCTCCCCCTTGCTAACCCAGATCCTCACCACTTTCTCAAAGATGCTAATGATTCAAAACCAGCTTCCCCCCACCCCCTTACACTGGTTTCCCGGGCAATCTGAGAGGGACTCTCAAAAAGCTTCTCCGTTTACAAAGAGATTCACTTTCCGTTCAGAGGTGAAAGTGGAAGGTCCAGGTCAAGGAGGCCTGGGCCACCCTGGGTCAGGCAGGGCCTGCAGGGACCACCCCGTGTGCCCCTCGCTGCTCTGCGTGTGCTTCAAATGTGACAGCAGCGGGATTCGCAGACCCCAGACTCCAAAGAGCTATACCAGGCGGCGCCTGCTTCAAACAACAACAAAATTGCTCAAGAAAACCCAACACACACTTGACACAGGGCAACACCATGACGTAACCAGGCTCCTTAAACACGTACCCCCAAATGCGCCACTCGGGCAGTCTTCCTCCTCCCGCCCTGCACCTCCCGCCTGCACCCGACACCTCCCGCCTGCACCCCACACCTCCCTGCCTGCACCCCACACCTCCCACCGGCACCCCACACCTCCCACCGGCACCCCACACCTCCCGCCTGCACCCCACACCTCCCTGCCTGCACCCCACACCTCCCTGCCTGCACCCCACATCTCCCTGCCTGCACCCCACACCTCCCGCCTGCACCCCACATCTCCCGCCTGCACCC
>CAUYSK010068711.1:0-20777 GCA_963575035.1 Avahi laniger | reverse complement strand
GACACTGTGATTAATGCCACCATTTTAATTCTTATGCAGATTCACACAGAGAGACTACTTCTATTAGAGATAATTGGGAAAATTTTAATGGATGAGACAACATTCAGCTTGACTCTTAAAGAATTACCTATTGGATACAACATACGCTATTCAAGTGACAAGTATACTAAAAACTCTGACTTCACCGCTATACAATTCATCCATGTAACAAAAAACCATTAGTACCCCCTAAATCTACTGAAATAATTTTTTAAAAAAGAATTGTTAGTTAAAATGTAGGCATGAAAAAAAGTAGTATGGGGAGGAGAATATTCTAAGTAGAGCAGATAATTTTTAAAAAGGTGGATGGCATGGTGTATTCATGAATGGGGGTAATAGTTAATTGACTAGAACTATGGTTCTTAGTGTGTGATGCCCCAGACTAGCAGTATGAACATCACCTGGAAACTATTAGCAATGCAAACTACCGCTACCCCACACCTACAGAATCTGAAACTCTGGGGGGTTCAGCAATCTATGTTTTTCACAAGCTTTCCAGATGATTCTGATGCATACTAAAGTTTGAGAACCACTGGACTAGAACATTGACTCAGAAGAGTATAGGGAAGTATTAAGATTAGAAAAATGGGTTGGTACAGATCTTGACTCAGGGGTTTGAATTTTATGGGATGATAAGGGAGTTTAAGGGCAAAACAGTGCCATCATTAATCTTAAAATATTGTTTTAAGATAGAGTAGAGGAGGTAAAGAATGAAAGCCTACACACAAAAAGTGAATTATTGGAGTATTTCAGAAAAAGGAATTGAAAGCCTACCTGTATAATAGTAATGAAAATGAAGTGGTAGGAACAGTTTCCAGAAATATCTTGGAAGTATTTAGCATCTTGTTAAATGTGGAGACAAGGCACCAAAGAATTCTATGAAATTGCATTGGGTTTTTAATCTAAATATCTGGGAATGTGGTGGTAGTATTAACAATAAATGGTAAAAGGAACAATTAAGTACAGTTTTGATTCTATTGGGTTTTCAGGGTTAGTGCATTTTTGAAAAAAATGGAAGAACAGAAATTGTTAATCAGTAGCCACAATATACATTTTTATTAGTATTGAAAATACTCATCCCAATTTAATAACAGTGGATTTTCAGGTAACTGATGATAAAATTTATTGAAATATAGAACTCTTAATTTATTTTTTCCTTTTAGGAATACCCCAGTACTTAAGAGGATAATATGTCTTTTAAATAAAGTCTGCTTATGTGTTTGAGAGAGCTGATTAATCTATGATAGCTTTTTAGTTTAAAAAATTTTTTCAGGTTTTAATTTGGGGACATAAGCAGTTTTGGTACAGGGGACCAAATGTCAACAAAAATACTAATGTATCAGATTTCTTCAAATGAATTGTCTCCCAGGATTGAGTTCACAAAGAGAAATTAAAATCTAGAGTCTAAAAAGGTTAAGATCCCAAATTCCCTTCCTAGAATATTGCTTAATCAGAGCCATTGGGTCTCTTTGCCTCTGTGGTGTAGAGATGGGGATTTTAAAGGAACTGCAGCTTGGATTGTCTTCCTCTGATTGGTAGTGGTTTCTTTCACCCCTCTAAAGGAGAATTGTTTAACCTCTTTGTGGCTTACTTTTTTTAAAAGTCTGGAAGCCCAGTAGGGCAAATATTACTGCACCCAGCCCAATACCCATTAAATTTAGAAACACTAGTAATTCCCTGAATTTAGTACATAGTACACTCGACTCACGTTACCATTGCCATTAGGATTTAGTGATATCAGAGGGAAGATGGATGCACGGCGAACAGGATGCACAGAAAACAGGTTTCAACCTCAACAGTTTTGCCAAATGTCAGTGTCCATAACTTGTATTTAATGGGGAAAACTCATCAAGTGGTCAATTGTGACACTGTATTTTACCACATTTTTGGGAGGGCAAGAGCTCTTACAGTATATATTTCCATTTTTTCCTTACTGAAAGTATTATAGTATCTGAATTTCCTTTTGCAAAGTTTACAAATTTCCATGTATAATAGCCCCAGGCACCAGATATTAATTCATTTTTCCTACTTTAGATTTCTTTCATATTAAAAGCTTTTAATTTCTATTTCTTCTGTGTTTTCCTGGTACTCCTGTGATGAAGTAATTGTGGCACAGCTTCTACAGCCTCTTCTAAAGAGTTTATCACTTTGTATTGTAAAAAGCTCCAAGCACAGTCAATGCCTTGCTGTCTCCATAGCCCGTGTTTGGCCATTGCATCTGGATTTCTCTATTGCCAAACTTGTGCCAAAACATTTTTAGTCTTGTGCTACCTGGGCTGTTGCTATTATTCCCCATGTAATTTTTAGACCTATTGAACTTAATCATAAAAGCACTCTTTTTGTGCCTCATATTGGTATTACCCATCAACAGATACCTAAAATGAAGCTGCTTCTGATGTTTCTGAAGTTTGTGCTCTTAGGAGCCCAATGAAGACAGTATCTCTTCTGCTACTTGCTCCTTTAGACCTTTTCTTTACTTAGCTTTTAATTGTTCTAGGCCTTGCTTAATTTGTTCTACTTGGTTGGCAATGTAAACATTCCTTTTTGACACATTTCTTTCGGCAAGGCAATAGTAGGATATGTCATTTCAGATAAACATAGCTGTTTTTTATATTTGTTTACATTATAGCCTGTTCTTAAGTTGGCCTCTCCTATCTTCCTTTTCCTTCCTTTTTGTTTTTTGCTCCTTCAGTTATCTCTTGTAGTACCTTATTTAATGTTAGAGATGAAAGTCAAGGAGTTTGGAGTTCATCAAAAAGTATTCAGTATCAGATAAATTTTTCCCACTCTCATCTCCCTGACCTAAGAAAATCTTATCAGCTCAACGTCAAACTCAGGATTAACCTCTTACTTTGTTTCTTTTAAGTATTGCTTTTCCCATTCACTCCTGGAGACCTAGCTTTGAGTTCCTAGAGCACTTTCCTTTATGGCACCATGCCAAAGCATACATAGCCATTTGTTGTAACTGTTAACTTGAAGTGCATCTGAAATGCTTCAAGTATTTTAAGGTAATGTCCCTGCTTTTTTATTTTCTTAAATTTGTACAGATTTTGTGTTACTTAGTTTAGCAATCTCAGTCTTCAAGGTGTGGCTTTTCACTTGCTGTTATTATGGACTTTATCTTTAAAAGAGGTAGTTTCATTTCCAGTCTGGGTTAGTCTTGAGATTTCCATACAATAGTTCCCCCTTCTGTCCTTCAGGTACTTTTGGAGCCAGTACCAAAAGTTACTTTCTAATGAGTAGCAACTATAATCCTTTTTTTCTTTCCTAATTCCATCTTTAAGAACAGTTCTTGTACATAATCCTTTTTCGCATCTGTCTAGTCTTGTCTCTAAGAGTGAACTCTTATTTCTAAGGAAGTCTCTCTCTTCTTCCATCTTAACCAGCGTGCCTCCTTTTATTTTTTTTTTAATTCTCCTGTTGTGTATTATCTGTTTTTTTTTTTTTTAAAGCAAATTTAGTTTTTGAGACTGAGCAAACTTGGTCCTAGAGTTAGTGTTTGTTCACCCCTTGTTTTAATTTGATCTTCATGTACTTCTTCTTGTACATGTTATCTTGGGAGTTTCCTTGTCCATGTATCAGTTTTAATATTTATGAAGGAAGCATTTAATGTATTACTCTTTCCTCTGATTTTAGAATAAAATGAAAAATTGACAGGGATCAAAATTTATCTACAGCCTTTAAAATGACTTACTACTTATAAGAAAAAAGTTGATTCTTTAAGGAGATAGCCATGCTGCCCACGTGGAGGACCCTGACCTGCCTCATATGTGGTGGATGTAGAAAACTCAAGGAGATGAGAACCAGACCTGTACATTAACTTTGGACAGGAGCTGATAGGTTCTCATTAGTATTGTTAATTTCACTTGTGTGGAGTAAGGGAATTTTGGGGAAGGATGAAAATTGTCCTCTCAGTGATATTTTTGGAGAGAGAATAAGTTCCTATTTTGTGAACAGGAATGTAAAGGAAAAGAGAAAAATCTGTCCCGAATTTCATCATGTCCAGAATTTAGGAAGAGGACAAAAATAGAATGAAATAGAGAAGGAGAATTCTTAATGAGTTTTTGTTGTTTACCCTTCCCTACTCATCTCTCCTCCACTCACCAATATAGGCAGCCTGCTTTCTAATTCTTTGCACTGGCTTATAGAAAATGTTGGTGGCTACAAAAAAGAAAAAAAGTTGTGGACTTAATGCTGTATGGGAAATCATCATTCCTTATTTAATTCATTAAATATTCATACAAAGAACTTCCGTTTGAGGGAATGTCAAAAAAAATGCACTGCTTCTCAGATAAGGATATCTTTTCAAAGTAACACCTAGAAAAAATAAATGAGACGTGTTGTAATCAAGTGCAAACTAACAAGAATGCAGCTTACCAGAGTATTTTAAAATCTAAAGAAATCACAACTGATTTTAAATACTAATGTCAAATATCCTGATTCAAAGAATTATTTACAATGTGTTTAATGAAAATTATCTCTCAAAGCCAAAGTTGAATTTTAGTGTAGAAGTAATTCTGTATGATCTATAATATCTAACTGCACTGTATTCTCTCATGACTCACCAAAGCATCTTTATTTTGCATATATGTTGGCTTTTAGGAGAATATGTTGGCTTTTAGAATTGTAAAACTGCTTCATAGGCCGAATTGCTTTTTGGAGTTCATTTGTATTTAATATGAAGCATGTTTAATATTCTAATTCCAGAATCCCTGTGTTAGCAAGTATAATACTATATATTTCAAACTGTTGTGTATATCTGATTGGTTTCTGTGTTAAATTAGTTTAGTAGGATTTGGATATATTTTCTTTCCTCTTGAATGGAATGAGTTCCTATAATAAAATTTCATTCCTTCCTGTGCAGGTTCATTATCTTCTATTAAATCAACTGATACAAATGAAGGGGATAGATATGCTTTGGGCAGAAAAATACAACTACTTCATTTCATTTTTATTTCTTTATGTATTTTTTTTGTAGATAGAATGGCTGGAAAAGGTTTAGTAGATGGAAATTTGTTTTTTGTGGAGTGTTTTTTTTTTTTTTTTTCCTTTTAAGAAACAGGATCTCTTTTGCCCAGGTTGGAGTGCAGTGACACAGTCATAGTTCACTATAACCTCAAACTCCTGGGCTCTACTTCATTTTATTTTTAAAATATCTTTTCTAACAAAGTGAATGATTTTCAAATTAGGAACTAAATTTGGTTAAAAGAATTAAAGCCCAAAATAGGTAGGGAGAGCTGATAGGGGTTTTTAAATAAGTTTAAATCTCTCAGATAAATGACATCCCAGTATAATGTGGGGGACAGGGAACACTTTGCATTGAATCACAGTAATGTTTGAAGAAACAGAGAACTGGAGAGATGTTGTCAATCTAGACATGGGCAAATATTCTGTTTTTAAAACAGGTGGGTTATGGGAATAGAAGACCACTAAAAGTAGTATAATGTTGAGCAAAATTATTGAATAGTTTATTAAATAAATGGTTGTTCATAGTTAGAAAAGGGTATCTTCATCTCTAGTCATCACTGATTCATTAAATCAGATCATTCCAAATTCTTATTTCTACTTTTTTAATAATGAGATTATTAGTAATAGATATAGGAGATGTTATAGACTCAGTATATATGGATTTCAGCATGTTTTTTTTACAAAATTTCTTGTATTCTTATAGACATGTGGAGAAATGGGGAGTGGATTAGTATTAGTAACTGACTGAACACTCTTGCCAAAAGGATATTGGTTATTGGTCCTAAGTATATAGCAGAAGGATCTGAACTTGGCCCTATTATGTGTTGTTCCTGTGTGAATTTTTTTGTATACAACTTTGATGATAAAATGAAAAACCTCCTCTTCAGATTTATAGGTAACCCAAACTGGGAGGCAAAGCTAATGTATTGGCTAGAAATGCAGTACTGAAGGTTTGGGCTGAAACTAAGAATGGGAAAAGTAAGAAGGATTAATGTATAGTTATTCAAAGAAATCAACTACAAAAAGTTATAGGATGTAGGAAAACTGGCTTAATATAGCAATCTGTGTGAAAAAGATACAGCATTTTTGCTGACTCAAAATCAATAAAAGCTAAAGTGACTTTAAGCTGTATTATTAATATCATCATAAAGTCAATAAGGGAGGCAATATTCCCATTGATTCTGACTGGAATTGCCTGGAGTCCATTTTGGGAGCTATGTTTAAGATACACATGGACAATTTGGAGTGTGAACAGGATATACTAATGAGAACTGTGAAAATTTTGTAGACTACTGGGAAATAATTGAAACGATTGAAAGGATGGCAGATATTTAATCTAGGGAAGAGACTATAATAAAGATGTGATAGCTGCCTTATGATATTTAATGGACTGTTGCATGTTTTATTTACATAATTTTAGAAGTTCAAATTAGAAATGGTGGATAGGTGTTATAGTTTTTGCTTCATAATGAAGAATTTTCTAATAAATTGGTCTATAAAATTAAGTAAATTGTCTTTTGAGGTGGTGAATTGCTCATCAGTAGCAGTATTCACATTGGCTAACACTCTGGGAGTGATCTTGTAATGAATATTTGTGCTCTGGTTGGTAGTTTGAACTAGATAATCTTCAAGATTCCTTTTAAGAGTAAGATTCTTTGGAAAAATTATATTAAGAGATGGTTACTCCATCTTCCAGTTTGAAAATATTTGGTCTTATTACATTCACAGAACCTATTAAAAACCTCAATGTTGTAGAAATATTAACATAAGGAGCAGTGAGTTAAACCAACAGTAATCTTTATTAAGCCCTCAAAAGAACTGGGTTTTAGGCTGCTTGCTTCTACAGATTTTGTCCTTTCCAGATTCCAAACAACTTATAACTTAATTAGAATCCATTTTTAAAATATTTTGGTGTGGCTTTTTTGTTTTGTTTTGAGACCGGGTCTCTCTCTTTTGCCCAGGCTCTAGTAATGATAGCTCTTGTTTGTTATATGCCAGGAATTATCCTAGATTTTAATATATGTCTGATTTAGTTCTTTGGTAAGCCTGTGATTAAGGTGATATTAAATTCATTTTGCAGGAAACTTAGATAGAAAAGTTTAATAACTTTGCTAGGACTACACAGCTAATAAGTGACAGAGCTGGAATTCAAACCCAGGTCTGTCAGATTCCAAAGCCTATACTTTTTCCATGGTGGTGCCAATCTACTTGCTTTTTTATTTTAAGAGTCCATCTGACTCTTAAAAAAAGAAAAATACCTACAGGCAAGGGTAAATCTTGAGGCGCAGTTGGGTAACAAAGTAGAAAAATTAAATGTAGAAATGTGCTTATGTTATAAAATAGCATTCAGGAAATAAATAAGAACATTGAAATTTAAAGGAAAAGGTTAGAACAAAATAGTTTTGGTTTTAAATTTTTAAAAATTGAACTAATTTTAAACTTACAGAAAATAATACAGTTATCAAGAGCAGGAAGGTAACATTGGTACAATAGTTAACTATAGACCTTATTTGAAATGTACCAGTTTTTCTACTGATGCTATTTTTTTTGTTCCAGGATGTCATCCGTGATCTCACTTTGTATTTAGTTGTTTCCCCTTAGTTTCTTCTAGTCTGTGACAGTTCTTTAGTCTTTCCTTGTCTTTCATGACCTTGACATTTGAGTACTGATGAGTTATTTTGTAGAATATCCCTGTTTGGGTTTGTCTGATGTTTTCTCCTGATTGGAAAGAGTTTATCATTTTCAGCAAGAGTACCACTAAAATGACATTATGTCTTTCTCAGTGCATCATATCAAGAGTTTCATGACAATGCTATAGCTTATTACTTACTGGTGAGATTGACCTTGATAGTTTGGCTAAAGTTTGTGTCTGTGGGGTTTCTCCACTCTAATGTTACTATCTTTATGTTTGTAGTTGATAAATGTCTTGGGGGAGATACTTTGAGACTACAAATCCTGCTTTGCTTCAAACTTTCGCCCACTAATGTTAGCATTGATCCATCTGTCTTATCTGCAACATTTATTACTGTGGTGTTTGCCTAATGGTGATTCTCTATTTCTCTCTTTTTCCAATATTTATTAATTGGAGTTTCACTGTGAGGAAGAGCTATCTCATCACTAACATTTATTTATTTATGCAGTTATTTGTGTCAGTATGGACTTAGGTATTTTTAATTTATTGTATGGACAATAAAGTTCAATGCTGTCATTTATTTTGTTGTTCAGATTGTTCCAGCTTTAGCCTTTAGGAGCTCCTTTAGGTTGGTCCTCCTGTTCTTATATCCCATCTTTTTTTCAGCATTTCTTCACTTTGTGGCACCACAAAATATTCTAGGCTCATCTTGTATTTTTCCTGCCCCAGCCCTGGAATCTGCTGCTTCTTCAAGGAGCTTAGGTTCCTTTTATTGAAGAGTAGTTTTTAAAGACCAAGCTTTGAGTACTAAGTATGTTTATTGTTAGTGTGGAGTCACTACTTTTAGGTCCTCTCAGTGGACAGAGCTAGAAAATGTTTATATAATATAAAATATCTGCATTACAAATGAATAACAATCATACTGAAGGGGTTAGGGAAAGGACTAGTCTTATGCTTATTATAATAAAATATTTATTTTAAGTATTTGGAAAATTGGTGAATGTAATGCATAGATTATCTGTATTCAACAAATTCATACAGTCATGTGTATTATAGACATTCTTTGAAACTACTAGAATCATGGGTAATTGTGACACATCTTCTGGTTTGTTAATCAGATTTTAAAAGTGGCTGGATTGACTGTAAACATGTTATGAAAATAATATTAGTGAACAGCTTGATCAATACCTATGAACTGTGAGGTGCTGGAACCTATGAACTGTGAGGTATTTGACATAGTGAAAGTTGATAACAGTGGGAGATTTCAGAGAGCAGAGTGACAAGGATTTGAATAGCCAACTAATAGAAATAAAGTCATGCTTGATACTATGTAAATGATCTAGTCTATTAATTATTACCCGGGTTTAGATACCAAGATCATTGTTTGCTCAGTGACAAACTACTGTTTGGTAGTCTTCATTGTTACATTACAAAAAAGGAAAGCTCAGGTAAGAAACAGTAAACCATGTTTTAATCACTTTAGATCAATTTAGATGATATTTTTCAGGTTCTTCAACGGCTACATTTATATTATTTTTATATATTTGTATATTAGCTTAGGCTACCACAACAAAATGCCACAGACTGGGTGGCTCAAATAACAGAAATTTACTTTCTCACTGTTCTTAAGGTTAGAAGTCTTAGATCAGGTTGCCAGCATGGTCGGGTTCTGATTGAGGACTCTCTTCTGGGCTTGCAGAGCCTTTTTGCTGTGTGCTCATATCTACTTTCGTTGGTGCATGTGTGGAGAAAGGAAAAAGAGAAGAGAGAGGAATAAAGAGAAAAAGCACAAAAGATGGAGAGCGAAGGAAAGAGACCTTCGAAGGCCTTCTTATAAGGCCACCAATCCAACTGGAATAGAATTCTACCTTTATGACCTCGTTTAACCTTAAGTACTTCCTAAAAGCCCTATCTCCAAAAACAGTCACATTGACTTTTGAGAGGACACAATCAGTCAGTCCTTAACAATTCAGATGATGTATTTTAATGTTTCTAAATGATTAATATAATTTTAACTTAATAGGTTTACATTAAGTCTACATTTTGACAGTTTTGACGGAAAATGAGTCTGTGTTCATTTTCACATTAATTTCTGTGGTAAATTAAGATATGATAATATATAGCATGTATACCATACCCTTTTAGAGCAGGGCAAATGCTCTTGTAAATGGGAATGCTGAGAAAGTGCTGCTGGATCTTTAGAATAGTCCAGCACCTTTCTTTGACAGTAGCTTTGCCCTCTCTTTAATTCCTCTTATATCATGGCATGCTTCTGGCATTGGCTGTAGCTTCTTTCAGCAGTATTCACAGAGTGTCTGTAAATACTCACTATGGTAATGTTTATTCCCTTCAAAACGAGAAAAGGGTTTCTACCAATCCCTAAAAGATTTCTGACCTTGATCCTGTGTTTCTTAGGCCACTTTCTTTAGGAATTTAGAACCGTAGTAAGGGTGGATTTTTAAGATCCAGGTAAGTACTATTCCTGTTTGTTCGCAGCACCTTCAGCATTATTCTGGCCACCTTTATGGTGATCTGTCAGAATACAAAAAAAGAAAAAGAAAAAAATTGAAGACGTGTTTTTACTGCACTATGGCCTGTTAGAACGCATTCAGATTATGGTGTCATGGTATCAGCTCTCATTAGCTGAGTGCTTATGACAGCACTCTGGAGAAAAATTTCCAAGTAACAGGGCAATGTAATATAATTGTTTCATATATTTTAAGGAAAATATTTCAAAGAGAAATAGTGTTACAATGAATTAGCAGTGCCTGGCAGGACATTTAACAGCATAAGAAGATATGTAAATTTAAGTTAATTTTGTTTATGTCCTGAGGGCATTGTGGCAAACCTATTGGAAATGTTATCCACAAGGGCTTTTTATTGTGTTATGTTTGTGCTCAGCTAGACCAGGAAATGCACAGCTACCTGAAAATTTTTTTTTTTTTTTGTAAATAAATCATAACTTTTACTTAAAAAAGTAGAGGATAAAGAAACTTTTACAAATGCCAATATCTACATGTTATCTGACAGTATGTTCCTTATTATTTCCAAAATTTCCATTTTGCTGGGCTGTAGTATACACATACATTTGGCATGTGAGCTATTTACACTTAGAAACAGTGTACGAAAAAGTTGCAAAGTGACAGATGTAGCTGAATCTTGAGTGAATAAAGGAAACTGTAACGAGAACAGACTCTGAGAAAGTAGAAAGGTTCTCTTCCAAGGAGAGAAACCAGCCCATAAATAGGAATTGAATAAGGTTGCAAGTAGACGTGGATTAGAACAAACTACATGAGACTGGGGGAAAAATGTGAAACTGTCAGATACCTATTTTTTATGTGGCACCAGAGTAGTGGCAAAGTGACCAGAAAAAGGCAATAAAACTGGTCAAAGACTCTGGTTATGAGAAAATTTAAAGCAGGGAACCACTGTTTGTCTAACATTCCTCCTTCTTTGGCCTGTGGTGGTTTGGATAGGTCTGTCCTACTACTGAGTTAGTAGTACTTTTTACTTTCCAGCTAGGGATAACTCCAAGATATAGAAGGGATGCAAGTTCACAGAGATAATCCCATGTAGCATTGTTTTTCATCTGTATGTGTTCCCAAAAACATTGGCGAGATATGTTAGCTACCTGGTATTGCCATTTGGAACTGTTAAGAACTGTGAAGAGTCTGAGATTTATCCAAGTTAGTCTACCATAATTTCATGCATGCTTGCAGAAGACATGAAACTCCTGGGTCTGAGATGAAGGACTTTTTTAATCATGTGAGAGCAAGCAGCATGAATTTCATGTTCATCGTGGTTCCCCTTGACCCTCAAGTCTCATACAGTTTGTGAGTGGCCCAGGTGGATGCTTCCTCTAGTAGGTTTTCATCACAACTGAGGAACCCCAAGTTTAAGGAGGTCTGATCTTTTATAATGATATGTAAGTATATCTGCCTGACCTTTGTCCTGGAGGGAGACAGTGTCTTATTATTCTGGATAGTAAACAGGTTCACTGCTTTGGAGGGAGATGATATGTCTACTTTTTTCAAGGCGGTTTCCTGTAAATATCTTTGAAACAATGAAGTTAGTTAGGGCTTTTTGAAAACTACAGTAATGTGAGAGACTCATGGAAACTGATCTCCCAAAAGGAAGTGATTAGTGTGAAAAGTCCTTTAGGCTCTTGAGTATTCTTGGCTTTTGTATTCTACTTTATGTTTCCCTGTTTTTATATCAGGAGTCAGCAAACTTTTTTTGTAAAGGGGCAAATATTAACTATTTTAAGTTTTGTGAGTCATATGATTTCTCTCACAACTACTGAACTTGATGGTTGTAGCAGGAAAGCAGTCATAAACAATATATAAATGGATGAACCTGACCATGTCCCAATAAAACTTTATTTATAAACACTGAAATTTGAAATTCATACAATTTTCATGTATCACCAAGTGATAGTCTTTCCAACCATTTGAAACTGTAAAATCCATTCTTTTCTAGTGACTGTACAAAAACAAGTGGCAGGCCAAATTTGGCCTGCAGGATTTTGTTAATATAATACATTGTTTTAATACAGCATTCTTGCATATAAGAGATCATAATTAACATTTTTATGGCAATTTGTAATTCTAAAATGTTTTCTTATAAATTACCCCAACTTAGCTACAGAATAAACCTGTAAGATAAGCATTATTATCTCCATTTTATGGTAAGGAAACTAATGTATTGAGAAAGAAGATGATCTACCTAAATTCGTAAAACCAGTTAAGTGACAGGGCCAAGACTGACTGTATTTTGGACTCTGTCGCCCATATGGTACAGGTGAAATAATTGGAGCATCTTGCTGTATCTTAATACTCATTTGTTTCCAGAATGCTTAGAGCCTTATAAATAATGATAATAACAATGAATGGTCATTTCTAATTTTCTTTATTACTATATCTGGCTAGTTTATAATTTTATAATGTTTAATAATTGGTATCTTGACAAAAGCTAGATATGGGAGGTAAAGGGCATTTATTAATAAGGTTTGGTAAAAATTTAGCATTGAGCAGTACAATTCATATACTGTATTTTCCACATTTTCAAAGATAATAATTGATTTTATTTTCAGATGTGTACCATGAAAATGAACAGTACAGAACTTTCTTTCCTCCTAAGTCACCTCTGTTCATGCTGAACTAATGTTTTAATTTATCTAGTAAGTTTTATCCAAATTTTAAAACTTGTGATGTTGAGCACATTTTCCATAGTAATGTTTGGATTGCTTTCCTATCAGGTGGTTGAAGATTATGCTGGAAGATGGCAGGTCCCTTTGCCACAGCTTCAGGTTCTTCAGACTGCACTTTGTTGTTTTACATCAGCCAGTGCATCATTCCCAGATGAATGTGAGCACGTACAGTATGTTTTGAGTAGCCTTGCTGTGTAAGTACTCTTTACCTCTTATAAATGCATTATGTTTCTTGATATGTTTGGGAATTGGTTTTTGATTATTTCTTCTGAGGAAGAAACCTTTTCTAAAGTCTTCCTTCAAAAAGAAATGTTCATTTCTTCACTTAAATATTTAAGTTGAATTTTGAACATTTAACCACAATTTTACTTGTAGTTTTAGAGTTAAATGGAATTGTGATACACAGATTCTTCTCATCACTACAAGCATTTTACTTTTCTTTTTAATTCTCCAGATTGCATTAGCAAGCTCTAATGGTAAATTCTAGAATACAGCAGTTTAGGCCATCACAGTGAGCAGAGGGACCTTAAATCAGGCCAGAAAGAGGTTAGTAAAACTCCTGGTTTTTAAAAATGCTTGTAGACAACTTTGAATTAAAGATTATGAACTAAGCACTTAGATTTATCCTTTTTGCCCTCCTAGGGGGCCCACTAAAATTATAGTAAAGAAGTAAAAGGAGAAATAAAGTGAAAAGAAAATAAAGGTTATCAGTGAATGAAAGATTTCCACAATTTTCTGCGGGACAGAAAGCAGATAGAGGAATGGTAATTGAAACACAACAGTGCAAGTCCCAACTTCATCTGTTATTTATTTATTTATGCCTCAAATTGCACTCACACCACAACAGTGGGTTGGTTGTAAAATCATTTATTACCATTACAAAATGCCTTTGAAAATATCAGAGTACATCTCATAGGATAAGTATTATTTTGTGAAACTTTTGATGTTTTATTTTTATGTATGTATATACTTGATTATTTGTAAAACATTTTTTAAAACCATAGGTAGCATCTGAAACAAAGTTATACTTTGTTTTATATAAAATAGGAGGAAGCCTGTCTGCCCTTCCGCCACTAAGAGGTATACCATTTGAACAAGCAAATATAAAATACAGAGTAGAGAATGAGATATTTTGGGAGAATGCAGATAAAGGAGTTAATTCAAATTTTTCTATTCATGTCAATCACTGGGCCTTAGGGCCAGGTTGGGATGGGGAAACAGTATTACAGCTTGAGCATCCCTCATCCAAAATTCCAAAGTCTAAAATGCTCTAAACTCTTTGAGTACCAACGTGATACTCAAAGGAAATGCTCACTGGAGCATTTTGGACATTGAATTTTTGGATTAGGGATGCTGAACCAGTAAGTATAAATGCAAATATTTCAAAATTTGAAAAAATCTGGAATCTGAAACTCTTCTGGTCCCAGGCATTTCAGATAAGGGATACTCAACCTACTCGACTTCCTTCCCACTTCCCCCAAAGAAATCAAATGATCCTGGAGCAATGACCTTTGCATTCTGGAACTTAAGCATTCCTCACTGACAGCTAGCTAATCACTTAATTGCCCTAAAGAAAAATTCATTGGTCAAGAAACTCCAGACTCATACTCACCAGGCTTCCAATTACCTACTTATGGCCTTATTTTTGAGTATTAATGGGTATCCAAGAATCATTAGACATTTGAAAAATCCTTTCAACATGAAAAAAAACCATACTGAAAAAAATTCTGGAAGTAGTGTTAATGTTGAAAACAACATTAAAATGTTTCAAAAATTAAAAAGATAATAGAAAATCTATAATTAGCAATTTTCAGAGAGATTTGAGAAGATATGCATAACATTAAAACATCAGTGTCATGTGTGAAAGGAATAATGAGATAATAAAAATGAGTGTGAAATTAAGAAAATATGGTTAAAACTTAAAATTCTATAGGAAGGTTGTAAGGTGTAAAGTTCAAGAAATAATCTAGTATGTAAAACGAAATCAAAGAAAAATTAAACAAAATGGTACATTGTGCTTCTTTTAAAATTGGCTTGTATATATTTAAACTTTTAGGAGGGAAGAAGAATTTAGAATATAATATTTAGATTTGTAAGAATGAGGCAGTTTTTTAAAAAAAAAACAAAACTGTGATTTACTGGTCGGGCGTGCTGGCTCACTCCTGTAATCCTAACACTCTGGGAGGCCAAGGAGGAAGGATTGCTTGAGGTCAGGAGTTCGAGACCAGTCTGAACAAGAGTGAAACCCCATTTCTGCTAAAGATAGAAGAAATTAGCTGGGTGCAGTGGCATGCACCTGTAGTCCCAGCAACTTGGGAGGCTGAGGCAAGAGGATCACTTGAGCCCAGGAATTTGAGGTTGCTGTGAGCTAGGGTGACGCCATGGCACTCTACCATGGGCAACAGAGTGAGACTCTTGTCTCCAAAAAAAAAAAGGCAAATTAAAAAACCATGATTTAAAAAAAAAAAAAAAAAAATATATATATATATATATATATTTTCCAATTTGAAAGCAGTCACTGTTTATTAACTGACCAAATTACAAAAATAATCATGGTAGATACCCTAATTCATTCTCCCAATAAGCCTGTTGATCTGGTCTTCCCTGTTGCCAGCATCTCCACCTTCTACAAAACGGTTTGTCTTTTTCTTCATTCCATCCCGTGGAGGTGATAACTTGAAGGGCCACAGGAAGTTACTTGCTTCTTTGAAGCGTTTTTCAACAGTATAGATCTCACGAATCAGATCCTTCATGCAGATGCTGCCATATTTACCAAGAGCCTGAGCAATCAAAGCATTATCTATCAACACAATTTGCTTATTGATTTTGCCATAACCACGCTTGTTATATTTATTTTGTTTTGTCTAAAGGAATATGGGAATGTATTAGGACTTTTTGATTATAACTGACAAACCTGACTCAAGATAGTTTAAGCCAAAAAAAAAAAAAAAGGCAGAGAGTGATTTATTATATAATTAAATCATAAAATAGCAAGGACTGGAACTTGTTTTAGGATTTTCTGAAACTAGAGAATAAAATCGCGTTTAGAATTATTCTCTTTCTTTCCAGCTTCTCTCTTTTTGGCTTCATTCTTTCACGGCTGCCGACAGTTCTAGGATTAAGCTTAGTTTATTAATCAAGGGGGGAGAAACTCCTTCTCCTCACTTCCAATCCTAAAAATATCTTGGGAAGAACCCAGAGCCCAGCCTACTTGGCTTAGGTTATGTGCCTACTTCTTGGATTAATCACTGTATTGAGGAGAATGTGGTAAGACTTTGGGCCAGTCTGATGAAAAGCCCATCCCATAGCTAGGGGAAAGGTGAATGCAGTCATGCACTGTTTTAGGCAATGATAGACTGCATTCTGATATGGTGGTCCCATAAGATTATAATGAAGCTGAAAAATTCCTATCACCTAGTGATGTAGCTGTCATAATGTAATACAACACATTACTGGTGTTTGTGGTGATGCTGGTGTAAACAAACACACTGCCCTCCCAGTTTTCTAAAAATATAGCACATAGAATTATTATGTACAGTACATAATACTTGATAATAAATGACTATGTTGCTGAAATATATATATACTATACTTTTTATCATTTTAGAGTATACTTCTACTTATAAAAAATAGTTAACTGTAATACCGCCTCAGGTCCCTCAGAAGGTATTCCAGAAAAAGGCATTGTTATCATTAGAAATGACAGCTCCATGTCTGTTACTGCCCCTGCAGACCTTCCAGTGGAACAAGATGTGGAGGTGGAAGACAGTGATATTGATGATCCTGATCTTGTGTATGCCTAGGCTTATGTGTATGTTGGTATTTTAGTTTTTAACAAAAAAGCTAAAAAAGTAAAAAAAAAAAAAAATTTAAAAATAGAAAATAACTTACAGTATAAAGCTATAAAGAAAGAAAATATTTTTGTACCGATGTACAATGTGTTTTAAGCTAAGTGTTATTACAAGAGTCAAAAGGCTAAAAAAAATTTAAAAGTTTATAAAGTAAAAACATTACAATAAGCTAAGGTTAATTTATTATTGAAGAAAATAATTTTTTAAATAAATGTCATGTAGCTTAAGTGTACAGTGTTTATTTGTATTTACTTTAACAGAAGATTTCACTGTATTTTCCATACCGGAAGAAAAAAAGGGAAATTACAACATTCTGGCTATATTAAAAGAGTAGTAAGTCTGTAACAGTATTTGATTTTACTTAAATAAGTATTTAACTAGAAATTTCTTCTAACAATTATTCCATAATTATCTATTTGTTTATTTTGTAAAGGTCTATGCTTGGTTCTAGGGTAAAATAGAAAATAAGATAAATAAGTCCTTGTTCTCAAAGATTTGACAGAGCTAAGAATGTTTTTTCAAATGTTAGGGAAAGGAAGAGGCATGAAGAAAATTGTCTTAAATTGGCTAATTATAATTTTGTCTAACTTTACCTGGTTTGACTCTCCTTCTAAGCTGTATTTTCGAAGGAAATGAAGATTTTCCTCTGTGTGTGTGTGTGTGTGTGTGCGCGTGTGCCCGCGCGTGCACTAAAATGGACCCCAAATTCATTCCTCTTTGTAGATTAAGAAAACAGTCCTGAGAAGTTGGGAGACTTTTGCAAATATGCCTGGTCTTTTTTCTGTTCTCTTGTTTTAAATTGGTTAATTACAGATAGAATCCTAAATTTCATAGGTAGAACAAAGCCAAACACCCTGAACCTAAGTGGACCTTTGGGCAAAGAACATAGAATTTACCAGTTTTATGTAAAATAAAAGCAAATTTTAGTACTGCCTTACTAGCTTCCTTTTACCCAATGGAAAGTAAATATTCATAGATTACAGCATTTTAGGCAGAATTGAGTGATGGGAAAGCAGGTATTTGCCTGCCAGCCATTAGGTCCTCAAGGATCACTTAGAGGAGGGAACTAGTTCAGATAGTAGCATTTAGTATGTGCAGTGGCAAAGACTTAAAAAGTGTGTGCCAAGTTGCCTAAGAGAAAGAACCAAAGGAGGTCTTTTCTTTCATGAAGCCAAGTTGGTACAATCAGCCTCTTATTTAGAGTGGCTTGATATTCTTGGGCTGGGCCATGTATGTAAAGGTAGATCACCGATCCATTCTTATTATTTTGCTAAATTCCGCTGTATTTCAAACAGCATTTGTGCCTAGCCTAACTTCAATCTCTACTATGTATAACAACCAAGTTTTATTTGGTTGCATTTTGTCATTTAAGTTTAGGCTTCAACTAATTTAAGAAATGGCCTGGAAATCAAAGAAAGAAAAGCTAATTATACTTGGTTTTTTTTTTTTTAGGGGGTGGGGGTCAGGTCCCACAAAAGGTCTTATAGGGCCCAATTGGTATCCTTTCTCTATGACATATAGCACTCTTCTTGCTTCTTGACTCTTTAATTATATTGACCAACACTTATTTATAACACTTTATCCAATTTTTTATCTATTTTCTTTACTAATCACTTGTGGCAAGTGACCTCATTTATTTTCGAGAAAAATTTAAGTTGTCTCGTCTTCCTTTTCTTTGTCTTCTCTCTCTGAGGAAGAGATATTCTTCCTTTTTGAGGCAGATGGTAGTCTTAATTCTATTTCCTTACTAAATTCCATCAACATTGTTTTGTTCTTCACCATTACATTAGATGTTTTGTTTACAGGATTTGTTGTAGCTAAAGTCAATGTTAGACAACCCTGAGTGTTTATATTGGCCATGGTTAGAAACTCAGCATTTCTTTTGGTGATAGTTCTGACTAGCACCTTTTTCCCTATAGTTTCGTCTTTGTTGCTCCTTATATTGACTTGGGAGTAAACTGGTTGAGACTGTAGTCATTTTATGGGCAAACAGATACAGGGATTATTAACTGATGCATTCGCGTTGGTGACGATGGAAAGGGATCAAGTGAGAGAAACCCTATTCCCACCATGTTAGTATATGTCAGATTCTAGAAGGATGTACATTTGTAGTTTTCAAAAATGGTATTTATTGTTTTCCTAATGTAACTAAAGGAAAGAAAGCTTGATAATTCTCTTGGTCAGTGTGGATGCTTTTAGTGTACAAAAGCAATAGACTTGAAGCGACTGCAATCAGGAAAATCAACTATTCTTTAGAAGATATATATAGTCATTATGAAGGATATAAATACATGTTTGAATTTTTCTCATATTTAAATAGCTTAATGTTGTGCTAAGTAAGATCACTGAAAAACTACAGATTGAACTTTTTAACTTTCACTTCCTTCCCACTAATTTTTGGTTTATAAAACTAACCATAACATTGTACCGTCAGCTTTCACTGTGGAATGAAGATTAAGGAAAAAAACTGTGAAATGCTTCTGTAATTGTTATGAAGTTGACAAATTTTCTTCATTGCTTTCCTATATAGAAATCTTGTAAAAAATTCTCTCAGGGGCCGGGCATGGTGGCTCACGCCTGTAATCCTAGCACTCTGGGGAGGCTGAGGTGGGAGGATCGTTTGAGCTCAGGAGTTTGAGACCAGCCTGAGCAAGAGTGAGACTCTGTCTCTACTAAAAAAATAGAAAGAAATTAACTGGGCAACTAAAAATATATATATAAAAAATTAGCCAGACATGGTGGCGCATGCCTGTAATCTCAGCTTATTGGGAGGCTAAGGCAGTAGGATCGCTTGAGCCCAGGAGTTTGAGGTTGCTGTGAGCTAGGCTGACGCCACGGCACTCTAGCCGGGGCAACACAGTGAGACTCTGTCTCAAAAAAAAAAATTCTCCCAGGATCACGGCACTGAATTTATATATTTTTTAATATTTAATTTATTGATTGATGCCTATTGGCTATAGTTTTCTTTTTTTAATTTCAAAATATTAAGGGAGTACAGATGTTTTCATTACATGGATAGTTTTTATAATGCTTTAGTCAGGGCTACAAGTGTGTCCAACACCTGAATAGTGTTCATTGCACCTGTTATGTAGGTTTTTACCTCTCCCCTCTTCTTGATTTCCAGTGATTTTCATTTCTCTCTATGCCCATGTGAGCCCATCAATTAGTTCCAAATTATTAGAGAGTACATGTGGTGTTTGTTTTCCTGTTCTTGAGATACTTCACTTAGGATAATGGTCTCCAGTTCTATCCAAATTGCTATAAAAGACATTAATTAATTCCTTTTTATGGCTGAGTAGTACTGCATGGTATACATACACCAGATTTTGTTAATCCACTCATGAATTGATGGGCTCTTGGGTTCATTGCACATCTTTGCAGTTGTGAATTATGCAACAATAAACATTCAAGTGCAGGTGTCTTTTTGATAAAATGACTTCTTTTCCTTTGGGTAAGTACCCAGTAGTGGGATTGCTGGCTTGAGTGGTGGGTCTACTTTTAGTTCTTTGAGAAGTCTATGTATGGTTTTCCATAGAGGTTGTGCTAATTTATAGTCCCACCAACAGTATATATAAGCATTCCTTTCTCTCTGCATCCATGCCAGCATCTATTGTTTTTAGACTTTTTAATAAGAGCCATTCTGATAAGGTTAAGGTGATGTCTCATTGTGGTTTTAATTTGCATTTCCCTTATGATTAGTGATGTTGAGCATTTTTTCATGTTTTTTGGCCCTTCCCCTGTCTTCTTTTGAAAAGCTTCTTTTCGTGTCTTTTGCCCACTTTTTAATAGGGTTTGTTTTTTCTTGCTGATTTGAGTTTTGTTTAGATTCTGGATATTAGCCCTTTATTGGATGCATAGTTTGCAAATATTTTCTCCCATTCTGTAGGTTGTCCACTTGCTGTGTTGATTATTTCCTTTGCTGTGCAGAACCTTTTTTTTTTTTTTTTTTTGAGACAGAGTCTCACGTTGTTGCCCTGGCTAGAGTGAGTGCCGTGGCGTCAGCCTAGCTCACAGCAACCTCAGACTCCTGGGCTCAAGGGATCCTACTGCCTCAGCCTCCCAAGTAGCTGGGACTACA